>SZWC01007160.1:6830-44259 GCA_023375785.1 Penium margaritaceum | reverse complement strand
CCCCCCCCCCCCCGCCTTCCATGCATTACTTGATTCACCATGTAATAATACTCATTGTATGAAATAGACGCTCAACTGGCCAGTCATTGTCAAATTTGAGGATGCAGTCAACCTTGGAAGTAGACAAGGACAAGCATGCACGGCTTCACAGGACATCATAGCATGCTAGGTGTACATCGCTAACACTAGCTGCACCACCCCCCTCCTCAGCCTCCTCTTTGAGGTCTCCCCAACCTACCGCAACCTTGTCTGCGTACGCCTCCACTTTACCTTCTGCCTCTTCTGTTGCTGCCTCCTCTGCTGCGGCACACTGCATTGCCTTGAGGTCAACGGTGCTTGTACGGCTCTCTCGTGCCTGGGCATATGCCGGTCTTGCACCCGCCCACTGCTGGCTGCCCTTCCCCCCAAAGCCTTGTGCATGAAAAGGAGCAGATGATGCATACATGAAGCCTGGTTGGGGCACAGAGGCACATTCAATGCAAGCAGCGATGCAATCCAACGACCTTGCAACCAACTGCCATATGAGACACATTTCATGCATGACCATCTTCGTTATCGCATCAGCTTCTGGCACGTTGGCACTATGATGATGCTTATGACTCTCTGAAGGCAGTGGGACATGTGCCACCTCATCTTCGCTACCATCCGACGCACGAAGAATATGCTTCGACGATTTGCCATAGACCATGTCCATCCACGTGAACCACGTGGGCTTCGGATCACCGGCCGCGCCTGTCTGATTGTATTGGGCCTTGTACTTTGGGAAATCTTCTCCATACGAATGAGTTTGTCACGCGTCCCATGATAACTACGTTTCCACGACCCCTTTACCTCACGCACCAGCTTCTTCCACAATGTCTTGTAAGGACAAGCTCCCTGAGTCTTCTTCTCCTGCAACCAAGTGTCGTCGAGATCGTAACGGGCCTTTGCTATGTCTTCCATCTCCTTCTCCGTCCACTTCTCCACCTCAATGGTCTTACCGTTGGCGCTTTGTGGCCCAGTGGATGGAGCATATGTGGAGGCGTCCTGGGATGTCGGCCCACTGTTAGAACGGCCGCCTCGGCCCCCCTTGTCTGTGGGTGTATCACCCGCGGAAGAGTAGAGAGTGGTCGCTGTCGTTCGAGCAGGTGGTGCTGTGACAGGCGACTGCAGCGATGCGCGTGGGCGGCGATATTGCTGCTGCTTAGGTGGTCGGCCTGGATGTGGTGGGGAGTTTGTGCTTACTTGCTGGTCAACCCACGCAGCACGTGTTGCCGAAGAAGATAGGCTCACAGCAACACTGCGGCCTGCCCGTTGTAAAGAAGGGGAAGGGGAGCTGACAAGACTGGGGGAGCGTAAAGGCGTTCAAGATCGGCAAGGGGTGGGGGAGCAAACAAGACTTGATAGGCACGGGGAATGTTCATCCATTGGCGCTGCCTTTGTGAGAAGAGCGGGGGAATCAGCAAGTTCTTCTTCTGTGGTTGTCCACCCATCTGCAACTCAATGTTGGTTTGTGTGGCTTCCATCCGTTACGAGCAACGCCGATGGATTACCCATATACCCCACATTGGTGGTATAGGGTAGAGGAGAGCGTGACGACATGATGTGCCTCCGGAGTGTCCCGAGACTTCTCCAGCACCTACGACAGGACCGGCGAGACTTGGTTGATGCGTTCCGGCAGCCTGGTTGGCTTGTCGGGAGCTAAAAGAGTTTTCTTGTTGGGTTGAGACCCGCGCACCGGGTGGTCTATACCAATGCAACGAGGAGATCCGACGGCTGTAGTAGTGCTTCCAATATTCAGAAAGTCATTTGTGATGTCTCGACACTGATTTTGAGTGTTTCTAGCATTGCTTGTGTTTTCTCGGTGTTCAAGTTATTCCGGTCTATGCACCTTAGTTGTTCACGTGGTCTATGCAGTGTGCTCTCCCCGCTGTCTCGTTTGGACCCAGCGGGGGTGACGAGGCCCGGCACGGCTAGCTACCGGCTTCCCTATGTAAGTGCGCTAGAGGCTCATTTGTAATCTCTCCTTGTTCTTAAATAAGTTTCAGACTTAATCAGATTTTTCCTTCACCGTCTGCTTCTCACACACAAATCTCATGACATTTTTTGCACGGGCCTGTATGCCCTAACTCATTCTACTTTGGTATGAGAGTACAGGGGGGTGTGTGAGCAGTAGAAGCAACAAAAGCATAACGAGCAAAATGCAAAGAGAACGTGCCACGTGATACCATGCCGACAGTACCGTGAGGGAGCACTAAGGCAATGCATGTGAACGCCACAAGGACGGTGAGCAAAGCAGAGCAGCAGCAGCCGCGGCAACTACGATTGTAGGAACAATGGTTGCGATGGCAGCAGCAGCGGTTGCGATGGCAGCAGTAGCGGCTGCAAGGGCAGCTATAGCGGTTGCGATGGCAGCAGCAGTGACTACGACGGCAACAGCAGCAGCTGCGATGACAATAGTAGCAGCTGCGGCAACAACGACAGCAACTGTAGCAGTAGCAACAGTAGTAGGGGGAGTAACAGCAGCAATAGCAGCAAGAGTAGCAGTAGTGACAGCAACAACAAAAGCAGTAGCAGCTGCTGTAACAAAAGCAGCAGATACAACGGTAGCTGCTGTACTGAGCACCAATAACGGCGACGGTAGTAGAAGCAATAGCTGCGGTGGCAGCAGCTGTAGTGGCAGCAATTGTAGGAGTAGCAGTAGATGAAGCACCAAACGTAGCAGCATCAGTAGCAACAGTGGTAGCTACTGCGTAGAGTAGTAGTAGCAGCATCAAAAGCAGCAGCAACAACATTCGCGGTAGTTACAACCTCCACCACAGCTACTACTACCAAAGGGGACCTGCAGCCCTCCTCCGAGGGCCCCCTTGGAGAGGCCCCCTCGAGCCCCTACAGAGGGGACCCCTCGAAGGGGGCCTATTGACCCTGTCGACCCCGTTGGCCCCGTCGGCCCCGTCGGCCCCATCAGCCAACCGACGGAGTGGCGTGTTCGGAGGGGCAAACACACCCCCCCTCTCTCCTCGGTCGCTTGCTTGCTTACGAGTGAGCGAGCGAGGTACCCACTCCCCTCCTTTTCTTTTAGCAAGGGGCGACCTGACGCCGAGCCCTTTCCCTTTCTTTTTTGTTTGTTTTTAGTTTTTGTCCCCCCCTCCAGCTTCCGCCTCCCCCTCATCTCCGGGGGCATTTGAGAATAAGGGGAGGGGGTGCATATGAGAGTGAATGGTGACCCGAGTCAAAAAAGAAAAGAAAATAGAGGAGAAAAAGGGGGGACTAACGCACTCGAAAGAAGGGGCCAGGCGAGTAACTCTTGGGCGAGGGGCCATTTGACAAATCACCAGAGCATTTGGTGAGAAAAAAAAAGGGGATAGGGTACACAAGAGAAGGATACCCATGAAAAACACAAGGAAGGGTCCCTGAGAAATCACCGGGTATTTGGTGAACCAAAACAAAAAAGAATAAAAAAATGGTGACTACAGTAGTAGCACGAGATACGATAGTGGCCTGAGGCCACTGCCATCGATTGACGACAACAACGTCAGGAGCAACAACAATTGGTCAATTGCACATGTCTCTGGATGTGTTGTGGCCTCGTCGCTCATCCAGTCAGGTCACTATTGTTAACCTCAGAACTACGACTCGTCATAGTGACGGTGTCCAATAGTGTCCTAGTCTCCCATGACTTGGTGCTTTAGCGTCAGGAGCAGGTGTTCTACGCAACCCCATTGTCAGGCACTCGATATGAGTTTGTCAGTATAGCAGCAGGTGTCTTGTGCATTTTCTTGCTACTACTGTGGTGATGGATGTCACGGTTGGTGTCAATGCTGGACGCGTCCTTGGTGTTGGCATCCGCCTTGGCTTCGGTACCTTAAGAGCACACGTACTCCATAGGATGAGGATCTGCCGGCGTTGGGTGCTCTACTCACAGGACCACTTGCGTTCATGCTTGTCAAGATCCACGGCATGAACGGGATGATGAAGAAGCTATGTGACCTTTTCTTCACCGAGCACATTGCTTCCATGAGTCCGTGTATGGCTTCCTTGCCTTCCTCTACATCGCCTTCTTCTGCATTGCCTCCAGATGCTTCTTCAGCTTCACCCTCCAATCCATCCCAAGCGGCCACCATTCTCTCTCAATCTTGAGCGTGGGATTCTCATCGCGGCACGACCCGTCGTTCTAGACAGAGCTCAGACAGCTGGTCAGCTTCTAGGGCTATCGTTGCTTTTTCTGTATAGGGGGGATTTGGCCGTTGGCAACAACCAACCACATCGATATCAACAGGGTCAACACCTTCACCTGTGAGCAGGATCTTGGAGTCACCTTATGCAATTGGGGATGCCACGATGTTGACACATGACATGGACTCAGATCCAGATAACGCGTTGATGGTGGAGACATGTGTGTCATGGAGGCCAACATCCATGTCGGGATAGGAGCCGGAAAATCTGGAGCATCAGATTATATCAAGAGCGGTGCAGGCCCCGCGTCCCTGGGCAGCGCCACTCGTGGCTCCGACCGGTGGCAACCCGGTGATGGTAGAGGATCCACGTATGGCCCGGGATGCCTCTTGCGGACTTCCGGGAGAGTTGGTGCAGTTGGCTCATACCAGCCCGGCCGCGGTCGTAGCACACGAGACTGACATCGAGGTTGACTTCCACACGGACGCAGAAGACAGACGTTCTACAACAGCAGATTGTATTAGGAGTGGTATGCCCTACTGATCTTGATATTCGATTAAAATTAATTCTTTGGTGCTTCTGGTTCAACAATTTTTTTTCATCGAATTTAATAGGTACCACCTAAACAATTACTTTTTTGACTCGGGTACACAAATTTCGTCGAAAGCGTAAAAGTCGTCTGAAAAAAACATCGAAGCCGTCTCACCTCCAGTCAACTCTTCAGGTCTCGACGCGGAAACAATGTTTCCGTGTCAGATCTGTCAGTCTGACGCGGCCTGCCGCATCAGGCAAGCTGCGTCAGACTCACGCGGCCTCGAAAACCGGTCATCGGCGGTGGATGAGACCGGTCATCGTCGATTTTAAGGATCATGTTTTTTCGTTCAACGAATTCCAAGGTACCACCTTCATAACTGTTTTCTCAAAACCCATGCTCGAATACAAAAATTCTCTAAATTATGGATTTGAAAAAAATGAATATCAAGATCAGTACGGTAGGCCTCGAGTCTCTGTGCGGTGCCACTCGCGGTCTCGACCAGTGGCAGCGCGGTAATGGCAGAAGAGCCCCGTACGACTTGAGATGCCTCTTGCGGACTTCCGGGGGAGTTGGTGGAGAAGGCTCACACCAACCTGGTAGAGGTTGTAGTGCAGGAGAAGAGTGGATCGGCTGGTCTACCAGACGTGGAGGCATTCTTGAGAGTAGCATTATTGAGAGATGTCACTGGGATATTCGCTGTAACAGAAACAACAGGCTCGGCCTTGTATTGGACACTAGCCGAGGACCAGCTTCAGCATCAGAAGTCGTCCATGTTCCCAGAGTCTATGGGTTCCCGAACACATGGAAGAACAACGTCTCACATGGCACACTCGCGTGATGATCCTTACTCCATCATCGAGTGGGTGATAGCGACCAGTCATCCCTGCAAGACGATGCGTGAGTGCAAGCTACACTTTCTTGTTTCCTTGACAGGCATTGGATCAGTCGTCGAGCCTAAGTCTTGCACAGTTGTGTCCAACATGACGGCAACTATGGATAGTGCAACAGATCAGACCACACGGATGGAGTCACCTTATTAGTAGTAGCTCATTTCTACCCTAGCGTGTTCATGTATTGGTGAACCTGCTAATTACATCGACGTTGAGAGTGGCAGAACTTGTACAAACAGAGTTTCCACACACTCCACAGACTCTAACAACTCTACCTTCTCCTTCTCTCTTGACACACGACCGCTCATCCCTCCTCATTTGACAGAATCGAGTTGTGGTCGGGATTCGACACCTTTAGCTATGTCTGATTGTCCAGCATCTCAGTATATTACGAGTTTGGTTAACCCATAGGAGGATGCAGCAACACCGACTCCATCATCTTGAGCAGCTGTGACGCAGATAGAGTTGTATTTGCAAGTTCTACAGTCTGCCTGTCCAGCATCCAGTGAGACAGAGTTGGTCCTACGCGAGGCGGACATGGGCCACCTCCGCATGTCCGGAGCAGCTTACGCTGACCTACAAGAGCGTGCAAAGATGCTACAACGAGAGGCGATGGTGGCAAAGGAGCAACTATCAGCGCAGGGGAGTACCACTACTATCAACACGAGCTTTCTACTATCAGGACCTCCTACACTCATCACATTGGAGGATCCTGTACCAGCTCAGATGGAGACACTACCACAAGAGAGGTGAGCATGCCTTCAGTTCTTGCTCTCGTCGTTCCAAACGAATCCATCATTGCTCCTCTTTCTACTCTTGCTTCCATCACGCACCTTCATCCACCCACTTTAGCTACTCCATCATCATCTTTGTCTATGTGTGGTGGTCCGGTTTGTCGTTCCAGCCCTCCTCCTCTCGTGGTGGTGCACATTTATGCTCCAGGGTGCTCTATCTTGCCTCAGAGGCCAGCTATGCCACTACATCCATGCTTGCGTGCTTCCCGCCCATTCCCTTTCCTCCAGCATACACAAATGCATCACGGTAGAGCGGAGAGATGAGAGGCTGTGAGTTGGGACCCTTGGCCGTCACACAAGGATTGGTACACTTCACGAGATGCAAGGGCAACGTGAGGAGCCATAGCTGGAGACACCACTTTGTCTTTGAGGGTGGGAGCAAACTCGTATGTAACAGGGGGAGCTATCTCTGTGTGATGGAGAGACCACATGTTTTATCGTCCAGCATCTATTATTTTACAGCTACGTTAGTAGCATCTTCATCGAGGACATCGGCGTCAGGTTCGTCTGCCAAAGGGAGTGTTGTGTGGACCTCGTCTTGACGCGACGTCATGGGAGATGCATGGTGACGGGTCCATGCTCTGCCATGAGCATAATACAGCTGGCATGTCGCTCATGCTATGTGCCTGCATAGTTGCATGTGATTGAATGTGATTGCATGTGGATGGTAGCACTCTAGTATTCGGCACCCGGACACGTGGTGGAATGCTCCCAAGTTACAAGAAGACCCCCCCTATAATCTTGTGTGGTGGTTGATGATTCTACTGTGGCCGGTGTACGGACGCCTGTTGGATTGCTCGTAGCAGTCGAGACCAAGCCACTTGTACCGACAGTGTCAGGAGGAGACCCTCTTCTCATCTAACTTGTATATGATATGCATGACTCCTCGGATGGTCGAGACCCGAACACTTGGTGGGATGTACCAGTGTCGTGAGGAGACCTTGTGACCTTCATTATGCTCCAAAGGGACATCGAGCCTAGCCTCTGTGCTTGCATGGATAGGAGATGTAAGTTTGTGTGTGTGTGGTTGACTGGTGCACATTGTTGTTTGGCATACACTATTTTTCCGTGCCTTGGCTCACTTGTTCTGGCGTTGACGGCCATGTCAGCCACGGGGAGTGTTGGTTTGCGTGGCTTCCACCTGTCACGAGCGATGCCAATGGATTAACCATGTACCCCACATTGGTGGTATAGGGTAGAGGAGAGCGTCACGACACGACGGGCCTCCAGAGTGCCCCAGGACTTCTGTAGCACCTACGACAGTACCCGTGGGACGCGATAGATGCGTTTCGACAGCCTGGTTGGCTTGTCCGGATTGAGGAGAGTTTTCTCAGTCGGTTGAGCCCCACGTACCTGCTGGACTGTGATGGTGCAACGAGGAGACCAAATGGTGGTAGTAGTGTTTCCGATGTTCAGAAAGCCGTTTGAGATGTCTGTATGCTGATTTCGAATGTTTCTAGCACTGCTCGTATTTTCTTGATGTTAGAGACCCGGGCAATCGGAGAGCTATTCTGGTGCCTTGAGGAGACCACCTTAGTGAGAAACTTCCTGGAACCTTCCTAACCACTTGCCATTTAACTAAGAATCAACACTGAGTTAGTGTGTGATGACAGTCACAAGCCATGCACCAAATTGCAAGGGTCTGGATAGGGCCACGTACAGAGTGTTAGGAAGCTTAAATTGAATATAATTGCAGAGAGAGATGACAACTGACAATAACACAACATTAATACCTGCCATGATGCACGCACAATGTCAGTTCGTCCTTAAACTGGCCCACACCCACTGCTTTGGCCATAAACTTGTGCACAGGTATCCAAACGCATCACGGGTTGAACCTAGAGATGTAGAATCTTGAACCAGATGCTACGACTGGTCACACGCACAAGTCCGGCATGGATCGGTGGACAGACAATGCAAAACATGAAAATCGAGCTTGAGAGCCAGTCCACCGAGAAAACTCCAACGTCTTCAGGAAAACCAGAAAGGACCCCGGCAAGCACCCGGGATGTCGTGGCAAATGTTTGGCAGCATCTTGTGCATGGAGATACCACTCGTCGATGCTCCGACGCTAGCTGCGTCTACATCAAGGATCATGTCACTCTGCTCTCTAGTATTCCTGCTCCATACCACCAATGCGGGGTATGCGGATAATCACCACGGTCGTTACTCGTGACGAGTGGAAGCCACACAAACCAACGCTCCTCTTGGCTAACACAGCCGTCACCAGAATGACGAGTGAGGGGTTACACTCACTATCTGTCGTAAACACCAACCACAATACAAGGTGTCCTTGTAACATTGGTGTAACTCACCAAGTGCCCGGGTTTCGACTGTGCAAGACATGGATCACACAGCCATGTGCCAAACATCACACAGGAGGTACTAAGCTACAAGGTCTCCTCATGACCCTGGAACATGTCTCCAGCATCCGGGTCTCAAACACAACTGCTTGCATGTACGGATCATACATGATGCATGGAGGCAATGGGTCTCCGCATCACACCGGTACAAGTCACCAAGTGCACAGGTCTCGAATAGCGTAACCTCAACTGGAGCATCGTGCCAAACACAAACTAACCACGCTGTCCTCAAAAGGGTGGCAGGCCAAAGCCCACACACCAATACTCCCCTTGGGCTGTATAGGTTGACATCATGAGCAAAGTGGATAGTTGTGCACAACATCCCTCCTGAGGAGGGGGCACAGCTCCCCCATGGTCACATACATTTGCATAGTAACATCAAGGGTGAGAACAATGCCGATGGGACGTACGCGCACGTAGCCTCACCCCACAGCGTTGTCGAAATTTTCATTGTCGTTGTCGTTGTCGTTGTCGTTGTTTTAGTCGTCACTACTGTCGTCACCTGATGCTCTGACTGATGTAGCACGGAGGGCCTCATCCAACTGCATCACCTGTTGTACGCCTACCAGCTGCTGAGCTGCACATCACCACGCAGACTCCGTAGTGTCAAGATGCGTATACAGCGCGTCAAGCTCTGCTGCGGCTGTCGAGCGGCCGGCTGTATCCCTACCAAGCAGACGGTTAGACACGGCATGAACCTGGTAGTGGATCTCGATCACGTACGCATTGGCACGAGCCACAGCCTCCTCCAACCTCGTAGCCTCGTCCCCTAGGAAGGAGTGCAGATTTGCTTACTCGTCGCACAAGCAGACGTCCTCTGCGTCAGTCGTCGACTCAAATGACGCCTTGCCACGAGCTGCTGGGAGGGTGTGGGCACCAGAAAATGAGTCACCACGTAAATTCTGTGGGGCTATAGGAGCGCCTACTACAAAGGCACCTGTAGCTGGTGACACACATGTCGCTCGGCCATCAAGTACTGGCTGGACGTCGACACCTGTAGGTAAATCTGCATCCGCGACGTTGTCTCGATCATTGAAGGTGCGCTCAATGCCTTGGTGCTCCTCCCGACCCCTCGGGCACAACCCATCATCCACCTACTACTGGAGGTCCGCCTGTCTCAGACGTGCATCTTGTAGAGACCACTCAGCAGCCTCAAGACGCCTATGTAGATCCTCCACACACTCCTCGACAGCCCGTGGTGCTGGAACATCCACGGTGTAACAGAGGTTGTTGGCCTCCCAGAGCTTGGCCATGAGACTGTACGTGCACCTATGCTCTAGCCATGACTGCATCCTGAGCTTCCATTGCGGAGCGCAGGCGCTCATGCACGGGAACTATAGCTGTGTCGTCGGCTCAAATCGCCATGGTGTCAACGACGCTGGTGAAAGCAGCCATGAGTCGGAGGGCCGAAGCTTGCTCTGCATCCTCCACCGTGGCTGCTCCAAGCTCATCAGCTGCTCTCGATGTGTCACACACACAGACGTCTACCGTCGTACTGGGAACATCCCTTACTCGTGCCACGGGTGCTGCAAACACGGCACACTGGGCCACTACATCTGTCACCGACTCCGTGTCTGACCAATCTCCCATGTACAACTCGTCATCCTCACAAGGGACGTCTGTCCCCTCCTAGCGGTCGGCCACATGCTCTCGTCATCCAGCACAATCCGGCGCATCAATCCTGTGATGTCCTGTGGTCAATGACAGACACTCCATCCCCCCTACGACCTTCAAACTAGTAGAAACTAATAGGGGGTGGCACACCAACCCTACAACCAGGAACAAGGGAGACGGCTCTCTTGAAACTCCTGCCAACGCCATAGCAGCCCCTATCGTCCCGGCCATCGTCGAGGTAGCAACGGCCTCTGCTCCCTCTCCGACTCCCTCCGCAATTTTGGATGCAAGCTCCCACTTGATCTTTGTCGCTGACTCGACAATGGACCACTCCTCCTTGGATGAACAGTCTTCCCCCACAGCTAGGGTGTCCTCACATCCCTGCTGCACTCTCCCGTGGTGGTCGGCGGACACTCCATCCCCCCTCGACCAACACACTGGCAGAAGCTACAAGGGGTGCCGCACCAGCTCTGCAAAAGCCGAAGGGACTACCATAGAAGTGAAGGGATCAGAGATCGGGATGACTCCAACTGACTGCAAGACAGAGCAAAGGGCGTCAGATCTCGAGTTGAGATCGGGAGTCTTGGCACCATCAGGTGACAACATTGGCCGAGGTGAGGATGGCGAAGAGGAAGATGGGGTTGCGTGCAGCAGCATGGTGGCAACGGCCTACTCAGAGACCACAAGGTATGTGAGCTGTTGCACCATGCCCTTTAGACCCTGGAGCTCGGCATACAACACTGCCATAGCTCCACTGAGGGGTGCCACGGTATCGGCAGACAACGTCTCTGAATTGGATGGTGAAGAAGGGTCGGACCGTATCCAGTGCGGCCGTCACCCTGCAGGGTGCTGGTGACACCGGTGCCAGCCATGGTGCCGATCACCACAATAGTAACAGGCAAAGCCGTTAGACGCCCGAGGCGTGTGCCACGGCTGCAACTGCCACTATGGACATGGCGCCTGTCACGCATGCAGTGCCAGTGCCAACCACGGTGCCGGTTGCGCTCCCTGCCACATCAGTCTGCTCATTTTCGTAGCTTGGCGTAAGTGAGTGCGCAGGACACTCCCGCCCGCTGGCACAAAGCCACAAGGGGAGATTTGTGATTGAAGCACAATGTCTCAAACATGCTGCGACGAGGAGGAAGAGAAGGTGTCTCCTAGCCCCTTGCCCTTGTCACGGACTGGCGGCGTCAGTGCTCCTCAATATGGGTCCAAATATCAATGTTGCCAGAATCACAAACCAATAGCATTTCTTGTGGATTTGAAACGCTGGTAACAAATTATGTTTCAGCCAGAAATTTGGCTGAAAGTGTTGGTGCTGATGTCATCACCAACAATGATGATGTCAGCTTGAAGGGTGTCCAAATGAAGCGAAATTTTTAGAGATTATGAGCCAAAGGATTCTGAATGCAATGGTGGTGGTTTTGTGCAAAAAAACCTTTAAAAAGGGCAAAAAAGTCACCGTTTTCTTTTCATCCCAAAATCCGGGAATCATCTAGATCTGAGACCGTTGTTTCATTTCTTGGAGCCTACAGGGCATTAAATGAGGCATGACTGGAAGCTATGGATATGGTTTTACAAGAGCTTTCTAACGAGCTCTTACACGCCAAAAACGGTGGTCAAATGGGACAGTTGCACTTTCACACGTCAGGGGGGGGATGGTATGTGCAACCTGAGTGAAGCTTCCGGGACCCTTCACAGACCCCTTCTCAACATCACATGCCTCAAATGCTGCTGGAGAGGGATGGAAAACCCTTGGCTACCCCGTGGTGGTGGACTGGTGGTACAGTTGCAAGGGTATCTCCACTGCTGCAATCTGCTGCGGCGGGTCACCGTGGCTTGATGGATCCTCCGAGGACAATGGCTTGAGCTGTGACTCTCACTGCTACTACCACTGCTGCGCCTCTGTTGCACAGCTCAGCAAGGGATGCCTCGCCGCTTAGATACCATGAAAAATTCCAGGAACCTTCCTAACCGCTTGCCACTTAACTGAGCATTGGCGCTGAATCAGTGTGATGACAATCACAAGTCATGCACGAAACGACAAGGGTCTAGGTAGGGACGCGCACAGAGTGTCAGGAAGCTCAAATTGAATGTAGTTACAGATTGAGATGACAGCTGGCAAGAGCATGAGATGTATACCTGCCAGGGCTCACGGCAAGTGGTGCACACGCAGTGTCAGTTTGTCCTTAAACCAACCCAAAACCACAGTTTCGGCCATAAACTTGCGCACAGATATCCAAACGCATCACGCGATGAACCTACATGTGTAGAATCTTGAGCCGAACGCTACAACTGGTCACATGAAGTTGCTCGGCGTCGGTCGGTGGACAGACAATACAAAACATGCAAATCAGACTCTAGAGCCAGTCCACAGGGAAAACTCTAGCGTCTGCACAAAAACCGGAAGGACCTCGGCAAGGACCCAGGATGTTTTGGCTGTTGTTTGGCAGTTGCTGGTGCATGGAGCCACCACTTGTCGGTGCTTCGACGCCAGCTATGTCCGCATCAGGGATCATGTCGCTGTGGTCTCTAGTATTGCTACTCCATACCACCAGGGCTGCAATACCACGTTTTTTGGGTAACGCGGTACTAAATCCCGCGGTGGGTGACTATAGCGGTTTTCATTGGAAAAGCTAGGCAACAGGTTGGGGGAGCAGCATTGTTGATGCAGCGTGCGGGCTTCCACACTCATTGCTTAAGTCTGTTGCCCCCTCAGTCTGCTACTCTCGAGTCTGGAAGTGTGGAAGCTATGGGTTTTTTACTCAGAAACGCGTGCGCCAGTGTTAGCGCTAGAAAGCAGCTGAAAACTGAAAGTGTCTCATTAGGAATGAAGAATGAGCAACATTGGGAGACCCCTCCAAGTTCTAGCTCCCCCCCAGCTCTGTAGAGCTTGTTACTCAGCTCACCAGCCAATCAGAAAATAGACATAGACCTATTTTCTGGCGCGCAGGGTTTTCTAGGTGAGCCTTGCCAGACGGCCGACAGCCCAAAACCCTGGCATCGTCCGTTTTGCTTGAAAACTGGACCATACCATAATACTGAGCGTGCAAATGCAATCGTGTGGTCAGAAACAGTTAGAAAAATAGCAGCAAAGAGTTATGGCTGCCCGAACCCAGGCAGTGCCTACAATGGTCCATCATACCAAACAGTGCCACGCAACATGAGACATGGATCCTAGGCAGAGCATGACGCTGCAGACGCAATGGAACAGTGAGATCCAGCGCTGGACGCATGCACACAACATCTGCGGTGGTCTGCCCGACCGCCAAGGAGGCCTGCCCATGGAGCTGAGCATGTTGCCGGAGGGAGGAGGCTCCAACAAACATCGAGTAGGCCTCAGCATGTGTTGTCTCCACCGGGCAACACTCCAGCAGTGTTAAGTCTCGCCGTCAGTCATCTGCACGCTGATGTACACAAGCCAGGAGGACACAACAAAGCACAATGAGAGATGCCAAAAACCAGCATTCCCCCATGACTCACAGGCGTAGTACACATGGAGGGGTAGAGACACAGTCAGTAGACAGACTCCCCCAGGGTACGAAGAGACACAAGTAGGGACAAAGAGGGCCACTCACGGACGCACGCCAACCGAACTCATAGCCTTCTTGAACGAGTCGCGCTTCAGTGCCTTGGTCACGAAGTCAGCCAGCTGCCGTGCTGTCTCAACCAACACAATGTTGATGCTGTCGTCATGCAACAACAAACGCACATACTGATACTCAACGTTGATGTGCTTTGTGTGTGTGTGTGATGCACGCCGTCATTGTCGGCGATGGCCATGACATTCTCATTGTCACAATACAACGTGATGGATGCGACGGACTGACACAACTTGGACAACAGACGATGCAACCACACACTCTCATACGCGCCTGAGCCAAAGGCCACGTACTCAGCCTTGGCAGTGTTGCGTGCAATGCACCCATGCTTGCCACTACGCCGGGACACAGCCGTGCCGCCAATCAGAAAGATCCAGTCTATTCGACTCTTACCGTCCGGACTGCCGGCCCAGTCACTGTCGGTGTAGCCCATTGCGACAAGAGACGGCTCGCGACAGAACATGAGACCGCGCCGAGGCGTCGAGACAACATAGCACAATACTCGGATTGCGGCCTCAAAGTACAGGTGACACGGCTGCTGAGAAAATTGAGACATGATGTTGACGGCGAATGCGATGTCTGGGTGCGTCCTCGTCGCTAGGAACATCAGTGACCCAATGACTCGTAGATATATGGTCTCATTAATTGGCTCTCCCACAATGGCTGGGCCAGGACTCTTGAGCTTCACCTGGCCATCAAGTGACATGGGTGAAGATGCGCTCGGTACAAGGGACAAGTCCTCGACAAAGCAAGTGGATAGGGTCTGCACACAAGCAGCCTAGTGGACAGGGTCTGCACACAAGTAGCCTAGTGGACGTGCAGGATGCCTTGGGAGTGATCATGCTCGAGCTCCATGCCCAGGAAGACTCGGCCAGACTCAAGATCCTTCATCTGGTAGGCGGTGTGCAGCAGGTCCTTGACACGCAGGATGACAGCCATGTCTAGCAACATAATCAGGAGATCGTCAACGTAGACCACAACAGCGGCGAAGGTCTTGCCTCGCGGGCTAGCAAACAATGCGGGGTCAGCGATGCTGCACAGGAGGCAACCACGGAGGAGCGTGCTGCTGATCTCCTGGTTCCAGCACGGAGGCGACTGCTTTAGGCCATAAAGGGCCTTCCACGGCCGCCAATCTCTCCCAGTGCCATCGTCAAAGCCTGGGGGCTGCACCATGTAGAGCTCCTCACCCTCCAGCAAGCCATGGAGGAAAGCGTTGCTCACGTCCATCTGATGCAACTCCCACCCATGCTGGACAACCAGGCTGAAGAGCGCCCGGCTCGTGGAGAACCGACCAACCTGGGCAAAATTCTGGTCGTAATCAACCTCGGGGACTTGAGCAAACCCCTTGGCTGTGAGGCGGGCCTTGTAGTTGTCCAAGGACCCGTTCGGCTTCCATTTTCATTGGAAGACCCACTTGGCACCGATGGCCTTCCGACCTGGAGGGAGATCGACAAGGTCATACACGTGGTGCTCTCGGATAGCAGCGAGCTCGTCGGCGTAGGCAACATCCTAACGTGCGGCCTCAGGGGAGGCTCGAGCCTCGCATAGGGTGGCTGGGTCCTTTGGGCGTGATATGGAGCGGACTGAGAGAGCGTGTGCATCTCGAGCCCAAGCTAGGATGCGTAGGAGTACAGCCATAACAGCATGCCGATGTTCGTGATGGAACATGGCGTAGTCCAGTGTGGAGCTTGGCTGAAGTTTCGCAATGATGGCAGAAGTGGTCAGGCCAAGGGCCTTGGTGCCAGAGTCCCCACTCATGACCATAGAAGTGGAGGAGACACGTGGAGCGACAGGGGGCCAAAGCACCACAGGGTGCGGTGCGACGGTTTGTGCACTCACTGACAGCCTGGGTCAGAGGCTGCCGCCTGGGCCACACGTGTAGCGCGGTAGAGCAGGAGATGGCAAATCCGACGAGCAAAAAGAGGCGGACAGGGCTGCTGGCACCGAGGGACAAGTAGACGTGAGTGGGACTGCTCGCCCAGAGGGGCCACTTGGCGCGACTAGAGCTACTGGCCCGGAGGAGCCAGCAGGCACGACTCAAGCTGCCGGCTTGGAGGGGCCGGTGGATGCGACTGGGGATGCCAGCCTCAAGGGGCCAACGGGTGCGACTGGGGCTGCCGGCCCCGAGGGGCCATCAGGCGCGACTGGGGCTCCTGGTTCGGAGCGGCCAGCGAGCGCGACTAGGACTGCCGGTCCGGAGGGGCCAACAGACGTGACTAGGAATGCTAGCCACGAGAGGCCAGTGGGCGCAGCTGGGTCTACTAGCTCGGAGGGCTCAGCAGATGTGACTGGGGCTGCCGGCCCCGAGGGGCCAGCGGGCGCAACTGGGGCTACTGGCTCGGAGGGGTCAGCGGGCGCGACTGGGATTACCGGCTCAGAGGGGCCTGTGGGTGCAACTGGGGTTGCTGGCTCGGAGGGGTCAGCGAGCGCATCTGGGGCTACTGGCTTAGAGGGACAAACTGATGTGCCACCAGAAAGAGGCAGGACGGAGGAGACAACCACTCCCCATGCGACGGGAAGGACACGGACGACCTGGATCAAATAAGATTGTGTGGAAAAACTCAAAGAAGAGGGCATCGCGGGTCTCCACGTTGTAGTGGTGGGATGGATCCGAGAAGCGCCAGGCCTAAGACTGACGAGAGACGCCAAGAAAGGTGCAAGGACGCCAGCGAGGGACGAGCTTGCCACCCTGTTGCGAAGCGGGTAGCCACACGATGGCCACGCAGCCCCAGATGCAAGCAGGGCAGAGGCGAGCGCGTTGACCACATAAGTGCTGGTACGGCATGCACTGCCGTAGAAGAGGCCCGTGGGGAGTCCGGTTCCAGACCCATGTTATGTAAGCCATGGCTTCAAAGGAGAAGCCATCGGAGAGACCAGACTCAACCCGCATGGTGCGGACGGCATCAGCCATAGTGCGGTTCCATCGCTCAGAGACGCTTGTCTGAGCGGGTGTGTAGGGCACTGACGTTTTGTGGTGGACACCATGGGAAGCAAGAAACATCGTGGTCTCGTCCATGTACTCACCAGTGCGATCAGAGCAAAGGCGACAAAGAGATCGACCATACTCACGCTCTGCAAGAACAAGCAAGTCCTGAATGGTGCGGGCGACATCGCTCTTCTCTCGAAGGCAGAAGACCCAGCAGTAGCGAGAGTAGTCGTCAGTGAGGGTGAGGACATATCGGCCACGCTCGCCGATGGACTCAGTAGGGAGGGGACCCATGACAGCGGAATGGACCAGGTCTAGAGGGGCGAACACATGGGAGGAAGATTGAGGGTATGTGGACCGTTGCATCTTGCCCTGAGCACAATCAATGCACTCCGTGGGGCACGACCAAGGCAAAGTGTCTGTGTCTAGGCCCTTGGCCGGCTGGGTGCGGAGCATGCTATCGATGGCAGTAGAGTGGACGTGGCAAAGGTGGTGGTGCAGGAGGCGGGTGTTATGCAAAGACAGCGTACTGGTGACAAACACATAGCTTGTGGCGGCCAATAGGGAGGGGACGGAAGGAGAGGAGGATAGGCAAGGGACATGCCACAGGTTGCCACAGGCGGTGGCGTGAAGAACAATGAGACCAGTGGGACGCAATGACACAGTGCCAACACCATGCGACTGCACAACGTCCATGCTCATGCGATCAAGGGTAGCAACAAACAGGAGGCTAAGCTCAAGACCCAAGACAAAGAGGACATTGGTCACGAAGATATCACCGGCAGGAACACGGAAACAAATGACGCCGATGCCGCAGACAGGTAACACCTATCCGGAGCCCGTCCGGACACCGGAGACATTGCCAACAGGACCAAGCATACTAAACGCCTCACAAGAGTCCGTCATGTGATGTGTGACTCTGGAGTCGATGATCTAGGTCTTGGTAGTGTCCTGGACCGGAGTCTCAAGATCACTGATAGTCACATGGCTGCAAGCGACAGACGCACACACGGTGGAAGGGGGCGCAAAGCGAGACTGCCAATCATCAAGTCACACGATGTCATCACGAAGGGGGGCAAAGGAGACCACGGAAGATGGTAAGACCAACGAAGAAGTAGGAAATGACCGTAGCTCAATCTCAGTCAAGCAGAGTGAGGGGGACAAGTAGGAGGTGACGCAACTCGCACTTCCCTGGGGGGGAGGAGGAGGCAGGCCGATCTGAACCGCAAGGAAGTTCTCCAGCTGATGCTCCGCATGGATGGTCCGGGAGTGTAGACTAAGTGCGGAGTGACAGCGCCTGAGCCTAGATAGAAGGAGGACGGCCCCGTTGAGGGGAACGGAGGCGCCGACGGCTGTGGATGATGTTGTTGTGGAGCTGGCCTCTTCGGGACCAGTGTGGCGGTCGGAGGAGTGGAACTGCTAGACCGGGCCGAGGCATCAGGGGCCACAACCGTTACGGTGGAAGAGGCAAGACGGCACTCCCGCTGGCAATGCATGGTGGCGATGACGCAAGCCTTGTCCGTCGGTAGTGGGCACCTATACTACCCGTGTCCTGGCTGGCCACGATTGTGGCAGATCGAGCCACCACCGCTGGACCCATTCGACTGCTGCTGCTTCTGCTGCTGCTACTGACCTTGCCCTTCTTCCTTCGTTTCTTCTTCTTCTCTGGCAACGAGGAGCTAGTGTAGATAGTTGCTGCGGGGGAAGTGATGGCCACTTAAGCGACGAGAGGGAAGGCAAGGGCCTGTGTGCGCTGGAGGCAGAACTCTAGACCAGCTTCCTCAATCCTGAGGAAGACCTCATACGCTCAGGGCATGAGGGTGCCCTTGTCCGCCATGGTGGAGAGGATATCCTGGGAGTAGTCCATGAAGATGCCCGTGTACTCGCTGGTGGCACTATGCTTGATGGTGAGGAGCGCGGCTAGAGGTGGTGGAGCAGAGGTGCCGAGGCGACAAAGGATGTCCTCAGCCCGTTGCCAGGAAACGGTGATTGTTACGATCTCCCCCGTGTGGAGGGAGTTGAACTCCCGTAGCAGACATCTGATCTTAGCCGCACTAGACAGGCGATAGGGAAGGGTGAGGATGTGCCACGCAGTTGCAAGATCTCGGGTGCTGCCAATGGTGAAGTCACCAAGAAAGGGCTCTAATGCTAGGAAAGAAGCCGGAGGAGGGACATTAACAAGGGCGCGTACGGCGTGACTAGTGTCATAGAGCTGGTCAGCCTGCCTGAGTGGAGTCGTATAAAAGGGTGTAATAGGCCCACAAGCCTTCACCCTTCCCCCAGATGTACAAGTTGAGCTCCCAGGTCCGGAACTGCTCGCCGGCCTGAAGTGGCAGAAGCGGCGTCTCAAAATCCTTTTGCCTGCGGCCAACGTCCAGAACGGAGGTCACTATCTGCCGCTGGCGTTGATTTTGCTATGCCAAGTAATGCGTGGCATCACACACAGTGGGGCTAGTGTATCAAGGAGGAATGAACGGCGGTGGGGCACGTGGGAGTCTATGAGGCTAGTGGCTGTAGTACTACAAGCTGTTGCGTCAAAGCGGCGAGCTGTTGCTGAATGACAGCCAGAGGGTCAGGGGTGCCGGTGACGACGCCTGTTGGCTGCTGCTGCTATTGCTACTACTGCTGCTATTGCCGCTCCTGCTACTAGTATTACTCCTGCCACTGTAGATGGATTAGGAAAAGAGGGGAGTACTCCCCATGGGGGTAACCCCAAAGGAGGAGGACCCATCCCCTCTGGGGCTGTTAGCCATGGTGGGTTTTGGTACCCCCTCTCTTTGTTTTTTATGTTCTTTTTTTGTGTTGTCGATGTCAGCAGTGAAGTCAGCCTTCGACGGATAACATTAGTAGCTGCCACTGTGTTATCTACAAGGCTATTGCTGTAGAGTTTCTTCTTGCCTCCCCCCTTTTTTATGTTGATGACATCAGTAGTGACGTCAGAGGCAGGATGCTGACGTCAGCAGTGGCTGTTGTTAGAGCTTATGCTGCACGGTTGCAACTGCTGTTGTTGTTGATGCCGCTGTTGCTGCTGTTGCTACCGCTCCCGCTACTTGTCACTACAACTACTGCTGCTACTACTGCAGCTGCTGCTGAAGCTATTGCTCTTGCTGCTGCTACAGCTGCTGTTGCAGTAGCAACTGTTACTGCTGCTGCTACTACGTGCTGTTGCGGCAGCTGTGGCTGCTGCAGGAGCTATGGTAGCTGTTGCTGGGGTGGGGGAATTTTTCCCTTCATTTTGCTTTTCTTCCTTTTTGTCTGACACAGCGAGCTTTGTTGCTCACTGTGGGCAACGGACCGCGAGCAGCAAGCTCACTCCTCCCTGCCAGCAGTCCGCTGCTCACTACGAGGAACGGGCTTGCTGCTTGCAGCCCGTTGCTCACGTCGAGCTGCGGGCTACGAGCAATAGTAGCCACTGCTGGTTGTTGATGACTATTGCTCGCTGCTGCGGCTGCTACAACAGGCTGCTAGTGCTTGCTGCTGCTTGTTGTTATGGCTGTTACAGCTTTCTGCTTTTACTACTCACTTCTGCTGCTACTGCTCTCTGCTGCTGCTGCTACTCGCTACCACTGCTGCTGCTGCTGCTGGCCGCCACTATTGCTTGCAACTGTGGGCTATTGCTGTTGCGAGCTGCTGCTACTGTCGGCTGCTGCTATTTCACGCAGTTGTTGCTGGCTGTTACTGTCACTACTTTCTGCTGTTCCCTACCACTACTCCTGCTACAGACTGCTGCCACTGCTCACTAGTGCCAGTCACTACACCTGGGTGAGGTTGCCGCGTGCATCATCGCCCGCAGGTGTCAGACGCTTCCTGTCGCTCACCTCCTTGAGTCACGCGTGGGAGTCAGTGCTATCGGAATAATCCGGCAGCACTTCCCCTGGCCCAGTGGCCGTGGGAAAATATGTGGCGCCGCCACCAGGCGGGTCAATACTGCCGGAAAGAATCCGGCAGCATTTCCCCTGCATTGGCACGTATGGGGGTTTGCCGGCGTTGTCTGGCACTTGTACGCCAATCTTCTATTGCTGTTGCTACGCTCTAGCTCTGATACCAAATACCTAGGCAGCATGTTAGGACAGCAGCGTTGTTGATGCAATGTGCGGGCTTCCACGCTCGTTGCTTAAGATTGCTGCCCGCACAGTCTGCTGCTCTAGAGTCCAAGTCTGGAAGCTTTGGGTTTGTCACTTAGAAACGCGCGCCAGTGTTAGCACCAGAAAGCAGCTGAAAACTGAAGGTGACTCGTTAGGAATGAAGAATGAACAACAATGGGAGACCCCTCCAAGTTCTAGCTCCCCCCCAGCTCTGTTGAGCTTTTTACTCAGGTAACCAGCCAATCAGAAAATAGATCAGACCTATTTTCTGGCAGGCAGGGTTTTCTTGGTGAGCCCTGCCACACGGCCGACAGCCCAGAACCCGGGCGTCATCCGTTTTGCCTGAAAACTGGACCATACCGTAATACCGACGCTGCAAACGCAATCGTGTGGTTAGAAATAGCTAGAAAAATAGCAGCGAAGAGTTATGGCTGCCCGAACCCAAGCGGTGCCTATGATGGTCCATGACACCAAACAGTGCCACTTAACATGAGACATGGATCCTAGGCAGAGCATGACGTTGCAGACGCAATGGAACAGTCCGATCCAGCGCTAGATGCATGGAGACATCATCTGCGGTGGCCGTGACCGCCGGCGGCCCGACCGCCGAGGAGGCCTGCTGATGGAGATGAGCACGTCGCCGGAGGGAGGAGGCTCCAGCAAACTATGAGTAGGCCTCAGCATGTGTCGGCTCCACCACACGACACTCCAGCAGTGTTGAGTATCGCCGTCAGTCATCTGCACGCCGATGTACACAAGCCGGGAGGACACGACAGAGCACAATTAGAGATGCACAAAAACCAACAAGTACTGCGTTATCCTATTCTTTTGGAGGTTAGTACCGATACCGGTACCGCTGCCACGGTATCAACGGTACCGTTCAGTAACCACGGTATACGGTAGTAATGCACATCACACGAAGCGGTTCAAAACAGTGTACCGCAGGTATTAGTCCATACGTGCTGAAGAAAACGCACGGACCACCCCGTCGGCATGGGACAGGTTGGTGTGCGCGTATTTGTTGGCGCCAAACCCTGTTTGGCTGACGCACTTAAATGTCTCTCAAATAAGATAATGGACACAGAAGAGACAATGGATATGACGGGTCGGTGGAATGTGATGCGATCTTTGCTTCGCCGGTATTCCGATAATCTTTGTTTTTTGTAACAGGCAAATGTAAATTTCTCTCTTCTTGTAATGTAGACAACAAAGAACTGGGCATCAAGTGTTGTCCTCTCACTGTTTTTTTTATCTCACGAATGAGAAATAGAGTCTGAAATGGAGTCTCAAGAAACTATTTCCGAATGAGAAATGGAGTCTGAAATGTGCATTTCACGAATGAGAAATGGAGTCTGAAATTGAGTAAGAGACCGTTTCCGTTCACCAGTTGTTAAAATCACAACCAATCAAAGGCTCGAGAGAATTATCCCCCAGTCGTAAGGGCACACGTGAGAGAAACTCAGATTTTGAAAATATTCCAGACCCGTACTTGATCAACTTGTTAGTGCAAGTGCTCCTTTAACGGCATGGAGAGGAGGGAGGGAGGGCTAGGGGGCGGTCCGCAATTTCTTTTTCGCGGCATATGCAAGGCAGACAGTCATCCATCATCGTGGACACCCTCACCCGTTTACAGACGCATCACAAGAAAACTAGTCATGTCCCCCCCAACGCCAACTTTGCGTAAACCCCGTAATCCACAAAATTGACCTCCTACTTTGCCGTACAAATGTCTTTTTCCAATTGTGATCTATGGACAACAATAATTCGTCCTTTGATGTCCTGTCCATCGCGTTTGCGTCCTTGCCGTAGTCTACCTTTCATGCTCGAGGGTCCAAACGCACTCTCATCCACAATACTTCCTTGACTTACTTCGAGCGTATTACCGTTACTTGTCAAAGATTTATTTATTTCAATTTCCCACTACCGTGGTACTGTACCGCGGTATGGTATCGCAATACGGAAGAGGGGTACCCTGTTAGTTATGGTTGTGACACACGCAAGTGCCTTCTTGTCTCCACTCACACACACACATCATCACTGCAGGTGATTAAACTGGACTGAGGCTTTTTGGTGCAAGACTCTCACGCATCAAAGGAGAGCACAGTGGTGGTGCCACCATCAAGCAACTGAGTGGCGGCCACAGCACCAACGCCAACCCTGTGGCGAGCCTTAGTTCAGTGATGAGTCTACATGCCAAAATGGGGGATACATTTTGTAGGATTGCACGCTTGTGTTTTGGTCAGACACTTATACACTTGCATGCTCCTAGAGTGGTGAACCGGGTTGCTGATCCCTTGAGACCGCACATCCGGTTTATACCGGTGTGTAAGAAACTGCCTGGAGCTCGCTCGCTCTAGGGTCGGATTCGATCTTTGGGTGGCGTCCGGGCCCCATGTCGAGTGGCTCGCGTAGGTGGCCCGGTCAACCGGCACTTACCACTTTGTTCACCTGTTACTCATCAATCAGTCCCTCATTCACTCTTTGTGTATGAAGTCGCCCTGCCCCCGATCCATGGTGTCACCATGTCACTTGCCTGCTTACTTGCTTGCTTGCTTACCCAGCAGCCGAAGCTACCTACTCGTATCAGAGCAGGAGGACTCCCTCCTCCTTGCGACAATCCTGGACCTCGTCGGGTCACTTCTACATGGTGGGTGATCCCGCGCAAGCGACACACTTGAGACAGTAGCGGGTAGAGGCCACAGCATCGGTCACTGCCCCTTGCAGTCGTACACACCTCACCTACGGTTCACGTTGTGTGTTGCCCTCATGCACAGACCGGAACGTCTTTGCTGCCGTCCCCTCGCACTCTGCTGAGCTTCGGCCTTCGCATGAACATTGGTGCTACCACTTGGTGGCACTGATTGTAGCTTCTGTCTCTCAGAGGCCACACGCGCACATTCTGCATAGAAGCACACTCCGTTGGTGCTACCACGTGGTTCACGAGGAGTGTTGCTCTCGTGCACGGGATTGACAAAGCTCCGCCGCAGTCCTCACGCACCTCGCCGACCTTTGGCCTTAGCACGCAGATCGGTGCTACTACGTGGTGGCATCGACAGCCGCACCTGTCTTCCAGGAGTCGCGCGTGTACTCCTCACTGCAGCATACTCTGCGCTTGTAACTAACATGGTGCATTGCTTTTGCATGTGGGATTGGAACATCTCCACTGCCGTCCTCCTACTTTGTCGGCTGTGCTGCGGCCAACGTCCCTACTAATCCGCACCAACCAAAGCAGCTGAAGCTCGCCCCCGTGCACCTCCTAGCACCTCAGGCTGCCCTCCCAGTAGCCAAGCGCTCGGCGCACTGGCGTCTCCTCCCGTAACCAAGCCAATCTCCACGTCTCCCACGGCCGCACGTGGGCGTGTCCGCATCGACAGAGATCTCACGTACTATAAGGAGCGAGTAGAGAGGGAGGTATGGTCAAGGATTCGTAGCAGCAGCCCGGGATACTACGCCGATGAGGACTACAACCCCGCCGACTGCTACGAGCGAGAAGATGCCAGGGTCTACGCCGTGAACTGTCAGTCTGCCGCCGACAACTCCCCAACGGCGGAGAACGGGCCAACCACGGCATCACTGCGTGATCATTTACCTCTTCAAACACCGGTAAGCCCACCCGTTTCCCATAGAACTTGCCAGCAACATCGCCATGCTTCTCTTCGCGTCTCAGCGCCATCCTCTGCGGCAGCAGCACCTGGAGCGCCTGCGTCACGCCGCATCGCATCCCCGGCAGCATCGGCCGCAGAGTCGACTTCTTCTCCATCTCCTGATATTCTGACTGCACTGCAGGCTGCACTCGTGTCTAGTGCTGCCGGTGCCTCCACTTTCGAAGCCACTGCATGTCTAGCACTTGCACAAGCGAGCACAGCCGCCGGCAAAGCCATTGACACCTACACTACGGCTACTGTTGACCAGGGGTCTCTGGCGGCTGCTGCCGTTAATGTGGTCACCCAGATTGCAGCCGCAGCAGACGCAGTTGCATGAGCAGCAGCTGTAGTGGCCACGGCACTCTCCAGCGCCATTGACTCCGTTCACACCTCCACTACACAGGCGTCCGCCCTTCCCTCTTCTTCCTCTTCGACTACTCGCCACATAGAGCTGTTGATTTTGACTACTGCTGCCATCTCCACCTTGTCAGCAGTAGCGCTGACAAGAGTAGACTGTCTCATCGTCTCAACATCAACTACTGTTGCAGTTGTTGCTTCCTCAGCTACATCTGCTCTCCCACCATTGTTCTCACTGCGGCACTGTGCTTGGTGAGCTTGGTCTTTTCCTCTCTTCTTGCCCTCTCCGTGTTAACGTGTTTGTGCATCCAGGTTGTTGCCTTGCAGAAAAATTTCAAAGCACCTATCACCCATTTCCCATGCCCACTGGGGCATGGGAAACTCTACCAAAGTTTTCCTTTTTCGATAGAGTCACGTCACTGGCAACATGCCAGTTGACGATGACCAATATGCGGCCTTGCAAGCTGAGCTGCAGCATAAGCGCACTACCTTGTAGGCTGCACTCATAACTCAACGCGTTGCTGAGGAGAAGCTGGTACTAAACAAGTTGACCAAGAAACCTTTGTAGATCACATCACTGATTTGGTCCTCAACTGCCTTCAGCCCACTTTGCGCAGCACACCATCTGTTGGCATTGATGCTACATTCTCCACTTCACCCGCTTTTGCATCTTTCGCCGCTGGCTCATCCTCTTCTGACCCTCTTGTTGGAACATGGAGATCTCCTCCACCCTTGAGCGGGGAGGTTACCATCGCAGCACGGTTGATCCAGCGCTCTTCATGAGTGCCCCCACAGAGCCATTTGTGGCCATCCTCGTCTACGTTGATGATCTACACATTGCCTCACCCTACCCTACCACTGTCGAGTCAGTGAAGGACTTGCTGTAGTCTGCGTACAAGATGAAGGACCTAGGTCTTGCACAGGTGTTCTTGGGCATGGAGCTTGAGCGTGACCGCCAGCGTTGCACTCTGCACGTGCACCAGGCTGCATACATCCGCACACTAGGGGAGCGTTTTGCCCCCCTTTTTTCTGACAACACCATCGCATCCACACCGATGACTCCAGCAGGCCAGCGCCTGCTGGCGTCACTTGACTCAGCTCAGCTAGGGGAGACTGTTGATGTCACCAACTACCTCAGTGTGGTCAGCTCCCTCATGTACCTTGCCACCACTACTCGGGCGGACGTAGCCTTCTCGGTCAACTTCCTTGCCCAGTTCTCCCAACAACCTTGCCAAAAACATCTTGAGGCAGTATTGCGTGTTGTCCGATATGCGCTGTCCACTATGCGCGTGGGATTGTGCTATCGTGCACAACCCTCCGTGGTGGAAGATGGATACACAGACAGTGACTGGGCGCATGACATGGATGCTCGTAGCCGCACTGGCTACATCTTTCTTGTCGGTGGGACTGCTGTCTCTTGGAAGAGTGGAAAACATGGATATGTTGCTCGAACCTCTAGTGAGGCAAAGTGCGTGGCACTTGGTGCAGGTACGTGTGAGAGTGTTTGCCTGTCCCGTCCATTGCAGCAATTGTGTGTTCCCATCCGCTACATCACTCTGTGTTGTGACAACCAAAGTGTAAAGGCAATTGCCGAGCACGATGGCATGCATCATTCTCGCACAAAGCACATTAATATTGAGCACCACTTTGTACGAGAGAGCATTACTACTGGAGAAGTTCAGGTTGTCTGGGTCGACAGCCGTCAGCAGCGTGCAGACTTTCTCACCAAAGCTCTCAGCAGTGGCATGTTCAAAGCGGTTGTGCATGGTGTTGGCGTGCTGTGCTCTCATGATGCCCGTGGCTGACATGAGCCCTGTACGTCTCTTGTTTTGTGACATGCTTCCCTTCTATGTGTATGTGGACTATTCGTCTGTGGGTCATGGGGGAGTGTTAGTTATGGTTGTGACACACGCAAGTGCCCTCTTGTCTCCACACACACACACATCATCACTGCAAGTGATTAAACTGGACTGAGGCTTTTTGGTGCAAGACTGTGACACATCAAAGGAGAGCACAGTGGTGATGCCACCATCAAGCAGCTTAGTGGTGGCCACAGCACCAACGACAATCCTGTGGCGAGCCTTAGTACAGTGATGACTCTACATGCCAAAATGGGGGATACAATTTGTAGAATTGCACGCTTGTGTTTTGGTTAGACTCTTACACACTTGCATGCTCCTAGAGTGGTGAACCGGGTTGTTGATCCCTTGAGACCGCACGTCCAGTTTATACTGTCGTGTGAGAAACCGCCTGGAGTTTTCTCGCTCCAGGAGCGGGTTCAATCTCTGGGTGGCGTCCGGGACCCACGTCGAGTGGCTCGCGTAGGTGGCCCGGTCAACCGGCACTTACCACTTTGCTCACCTATTACTCATCAATCAGTCTCTCATTCACTCTTTGTGTAAGAAGTTGCCTTGCCCCCGATACATGGTGTCACCCCGCCGCTCGCCTGCTTACTTGCTTACTTGCTTGCTTACCCAGCAGCTGCAGCTACCCACATACACTACCAAGTCAGTACCGATACCATACCGGTGCCGTTTAAAAAAAACCGTACCATGGTACAAAAACGCGATAAACCGCGGTACCGATACTACCGGCATCAGCCCTGCATACCACCAATGCGGGGTGTACGGATAATCACAACCTTTTTCTTGTGACGGGTGGAAGCCACACAAACCAACACTTAGTTGTTTACGTGGTCTATGTAGTGAGCTCTCCCCACTGACTCGTTTAGGCTCAGCGATGGTGACGGGGCCCGGTGCGACTAGCTTCTGACGCCCCTACATAAGCCCGCTAGGGGGCTCATTTGTAAACCTTCCTTGTTCTTTAACACGTTTCAAACTTAACCAGATTTTGCCTTCGCTGTATGCCTCCCACACACAGAGCTCATACCATTTTTTGCATGGACCTCAATGCCTTAATTAATTCAATTTGGGCAGCTGTGGCAATGTAGTGGCACCTTGCTAAGACCTTTTCCTGAATTTCTGGAATTTCAGGAGTTTTCTTGATGGACTGGCCATGGGCCCGATCTACATGTTTTCACATATTTTGTCCATCAACTGATGCCAAATTAGGGTGTGTGTGTTTTCATGTTCTGTGCTTGTGGGATTAGTGTTGAAGTTCCCTGGCCACTCACAACTCTATGCCCTCTTGCCTCACACACTCTTCACACACTCATGTACAAATTAAGTGACAATGGTCCCACATGGGGAAGTGTTTGACGTGCCCTTCCTGGCTTAAGCCGTCGACGCCCTCAAGCTGTTGCTTCTGCTGCTGGACCTAGGAGTGCCTTCTAGCACAAAAACGTGACCATGACATGACTCTCATGATTTCCTATGACTCTCTGTGATGCGGTAGATGCTAGGGCTCGTACATTCTCACTGTCGTGCCCTACATCATGTTATCTTGCTTTGCATGTGGAGGAGGAGCTGTATTTTCCCGGGTGCTGATCCTTAGGGGGCCACCATGCCGGTTTTTTACCGTGCATCGGTGAGTAGCCGTCCTTGGTTTATTCCGAGCGGTCGGGCTCAACCCCCGGGTGGCGGCACTTGCACACCCCAGTTCGATGCTCGTGGTGAGTGAGTGCTCACCAGTTTTAGTCTCGCTCGCTCCCCTCCTCTCTCTTGTCTTGGATTGAGTGCAAACATTGCAAACAAGTTACCGCATCCATGGCGTGTCTCGCTCGTTGGTGCTTGTTGCATTCTCCCGCCTCACCACACATGGATTGGCTAGCTAAGCAACTTCCCAGCAACTACTGGTATCAAAGCTCGTGAGTCTCCTCTCTCACCGTTCCATGGTCCTGGTCCTTGAAGCTTTCGCGGCCATTGTCTCTCATGGTCGGCATATCACTGCAGCCGCTCTCGCGGCTACTCCCCGTCTTCACTACTCGCCAGTTCGCAACAGCTGTCTAAGCTGCTCCGCTTCACCACCCTTGATCTCTCGAGACTGTTCGTTAATGTCCTGGGGCCTCGCGAGTTCTCTTCTACCCGCTCGCACATGCACACGGCCTCTCGTTACCGTGAGCTACTGAGATCTCTCCCAGCCCTCGCACTGCTCTCAGTCGCCCCACTGCTCTCTCCAGCCGCTCTCGGCTGTTCTCGCGGTCGTCCGTGGTTCTTCGGAGCACCTCCCGCCTCCTCTTTGCTCTCGGCGAGCTCTTGCCTCACCCGGCTGCTCTCGTGTACATCTCACGCTCTCTCCCCTTGCAGCTGTCAGCTTTTCTTTGCAGTCACTCTCGACTGCACAGGATTGCCCTCAGGTGTCCGTAACTTGCGGGTGTTCCTCTCACCCGGCAGTTTTTTTGTTCCCCGCTAAGCTCGAGCGCTTATCATTCTCCCTTGCTATCGCAGCATCTTATGGAATCCCCTCTCTGCTCTCCATAACTGCTCTTCAGCTACAATTGCAGCCACAGTAGCCATCCTGGATTCACCACCGCTTGACGGGCCCTCGGACGAGGAGCTTGATTCTCCTTGCACTACAGCACGCCACGCTGACCACGGATGGGAGGAACCTCGGGATTACGACCCTCCCACGCCTCCACACAATGACACACCACTCAGGTTTCGCATGCTTGACTCCTCCTACTGGAGAGAGGATGTGGAGAGGGAAGCAGTTGCACTAGAGGAAGATATCAACCGACAGGTGTACACCGCGGACAATCTGCCACCGTCACCCCCTCGTCCTCCAACCATGCAACCTCCAGCTGGCATCCCACCAATCACGTCTACATCTACCTCCAACGTTACCGCCGATCCGTCCCCCGCTGCCGCCACATCTGCTGGACTGTCTCCAACACCGGAGGTACCAGGCATCATCCCTGTGCTTCTAGTGTACACAGACTCCATCGGCCTCGTGGGGGCCATTCTTGATGTAGCAGCAGGGGCCGCAACAACCTTTGTTGCCACTCCCCGTGCCTGCAGGGCTCCCACTCAGACTGCGGTGGGTCGTGCAGCTGACGCCTACTCCCACGCAGTAGCTTCTCTCACGCTGCTTGCCGTAGCCGCAGCAAACATCGCCACCCAAGTCACAGCAGCAACAGCCTCTGTCGCCACCGCTGCCTCATCCGCCACTGACGCCACTACAGCTGCCGTTGGCTCCATCCGCGCCTCCACCACAGTTGGTGTCCAGACCCCCACAGGTGCTCCACATGAGCTGACTCCACACGTCACCACAGGGTCCTTGTTGCATCTGCATCTGCGGCAGTGACTGGAGCCACTGTCACTGGCCTTCTGTGCCTGACGGTGGCAGTCGCATGGTGGGTGGCAGTGCTCTTCTCCTCAGCAGCATCTATGGTGGCTCCTCTCTTCCCCCTACTGCCCCGTCACTAGTTCGGTGAGACCATCCCTCACTCTACATTTCACACTTATTGCCTCCCCCCTTTTATCTGTGTTCGCATTCGTGCTCTAGTGTTTCTTGCCTTCTCACCATGCCTGTACCAGAAGACAATCTAGAGGCCCTTCAGGCCGTCCTTAGCGAGGCGCAGGCTGAACGTTGAAAGGCGGAGAATGAGCTGTACCGTGAGCGGGAAGCACAACAGGAGCTGGCCAGAACAGTGGTCGCGTTGGTTCTTGAGCGTCTCCGCTCTGTCCCAGCTTTTGCTGCCGTTCTCCCTGGTGCTCAATCAGGGTCTACAGACTCATCAGCGCCACCTGTTGGTGGCGTCACCAACTCCTCCTCTCCTTCTCTCCCCGCTGCAACGACCTCTACTCGTGCTCTCCCACCAGCGCGGCAAAAAGATTTTGAGACGCCGCCCCCGCAATTCACTTCAAAACTCACCTTCGCATCCTGGGAGACACGCTTCAGTGCATGGGCTCAGGGTGAATTGCTGTGGGAACATTACTCGCCTGCCAAGCCGCCTTTTGTGCCTCAGCCAACAGAGGCTGCCCGTGTTGTACGGGCCCTTATCAACGCCGGCCCTGATAATCTTCTAGATGACATTGGTACGTACAATGCGGACCCAATTCAAGGCATCAATGCAGACCCAGTGGGTGCCTATGCGCTGATCTACCGCCGCAAAACTGTTACTGGGCATGCTGCTCAGAGCGCACTCACTGTCCAGTTCAACACATTGCAGATGCAAGGTGATGAGACGGCAGATGAGTACTGGGCACGCAGCCTACGCTTGCTACGTGACCTTGGCAAGGCTGCACCCGGACCTCTCTCCGCATGTCTGTCCATTATCGCTGCCCTCATCCCTAAGCTGGCTGACCTGTATCTCCATGTCTCCCAAGCAAAACTTGAGTGCCTTGCCTCTGTTCCTATCCCTACTGATTCCCCACTGGGGAATGGTCCCCTCTTTGATTTCACTGTCGCACGTCTTACTGAATGGTGGAACGCTCTTCAGAACAAACGCATGCATCGTGCCGCCATTGCAACAGTCACTACCTCCTCACCCTCCACCTCTGCAGCGGCATCATCCACTGCCTCCTCCTCTCAGGCGTCAGTCAACTCCACACAGTCCGCTGGCTGCGGGGGGGGGGGGGGGGGGGGGGGGGGGGGGGACAGTGGCTCCAGCTCCGGCCGTGGTGGTGGTCGTGGGGGCAAAGGGCGTGTGGGTGGGCGTGGTCGCAAGGGCTCTACCTCCTCTGTCGCTGACGTCACTTGCTAGAACTGCGGCGCCGCCGGCCACTCCGCGCCCAAATGTCCTGCCCCTCGCGACGATGCACGCCTTGCCTCATCCATGTGTGCACATTTGACCCGAACCGGTGTCACCGGCTCATCTGCTGCTGCTACCGTGACAGTCGCGTCCTCCTCATCCTCCTCATCTGCCTCGGCCTTGTCTACTACCCTCGCTCCTCTCCAACCAACACCACCTGCACCCAGCCCCTGGGGCTGGGTGCCACCACCATCCGGCCCTCCATACTACGGCCCCCCCTTCCCCACTACTCCGTTCCTCACTTTGCTCGTGACGATAGCCACTACTCCGACCGCTCATCTGATCGCTCCTCCGAGCGTTCCTCTGATCGCCGAGACGAGGAGCGCACTCTTGAGCGACGGCTGGCAGAACTTCTCCATCTTTGCTCTCAGGGAGGTAAGAGTGTGAGTGGCCAGTCCCGTGTGTCGTCCTGTGAGTCGGATCTTACCCTCTGTGGATCTACCTCTGGTCGTGTGCAAGGGGAGTCTCACACGTTCCCCTCACGTCTTGGTCATCCCTCTCCTTCCTCCCTCCGTGGCACTGTTGTTGTCTGTTTGGTTCTTCCCTGCACTCGTACCTCACCTGGCCTCTGGATCATTGATTCCGAGGCCACACATCACATGACCTCTTGTCGTTCCTCCTTCGTGTCCCTCAGGCCCGTTCAGTCTGTGCGTTCTGTACGAACTGGGTGCGGCCAGCTTCTCCCTGTTCAAGGTGTTGGTGTTGTCCGCTTTGTTGGCCCCGAGGGCACTGTCTACCTCCCCGACATCTTGTATGTCCCTGACCTTGAGGTTAGCCTCCTCTCTGTGACCACCCTTGACAATCAGGGCATGGACTTCTCGTCCAGCCACGGCCTTGCCTCCATCTCTCTCCGCTCTTTTGGCCGTGTCGTGCTACGTAGTGTGCGCTGTGATCGCTTGTTCCGTGTGCCGCTCACTTTGCCCTCACATTCTGCTGCCCCTGCTTTTGTTCATGTCGCTCCTTCGCTATCCCCTAGTCATGCTGATCTCCTACATCATCGCCTCTGTCACATTCACACTGCCACAATCCAACGCCTTCTTCGCCTTCAGCCTGCACACGGCCTTGACCCTGCCACTTTCTCTCCTCCCTGCACGACCACTTGCCTTGACTGTGCGAGTGGCAAAATGCACCGCTCACCATTCTCCACCTCTGAATCCACCACCTTGCACCCACTTGATCTGGTGCATGCCGACGTCATGGGCCCGTTGCCCTAGGACTTTCTTGGTGGCCTTGGCCGTTACGTGCTATGTCTCACTGATGACTACTCCCGCTACCGTCGGGTTTTTGCTTTGCGCCACAAGAGTGAGGTCACCGACGTCCTTGAGTCCTGGCTCCCACAGGCCGAACGCGCTTGTCTTCAGTCCTTACGCGTGTTTTGCAACGACCGTGGTGGTGAGTTCTATGGTCCTACGTCTCGCTTTCTTGAGTCCCGTGGTGTCCGGCTTGAGTCCTCTGCCCCCTACACGCCACAACAAAATTGTGTGTCTGAACGCTGGAACCGTACTCTTGCTGACGGTGTCCGTTCTCTGCTCTCTGCCTCTGGTCAGTCTCCTCTCTTCGCCTTTGAAGCTATGTCCTACATGACTTGGGTCTGGAACCGCATCCCGCATGGGCCCCTTCCCCACACTGTCACTCCCTTTGAGCGGTGGACTGGCCAGCGTGCGGACCTTCGTCTTACCTACGTTTGGGGTTGTCTTGCATCCGTCTGGATGCCCGCCGACCAACGTGACGGTAAGCTGTCTCCTCGTGGTCGCCTGTGCATCTTTCTTGGTGTCTCTCCCTTCTCCAAGGCGTGGCGCTTCTGGGATCCTTCGCGCTTCCGTGTCATTGAGTCTCGTGACGCTCTCTTCTTTGAACACCAGTTTGAGCACGACACTCCCCGCTTTGGTGGGTTCCTTTCTTCGCCTCTTCGGGGTGGAGGTGGACCTCAGTCCTCTGGGCCTGTTGTTCTCCCCTCGGTGTGTCCCTCGATCCCCTCTAACTCCTCCCTTACCGAGCAGAGCTCTCCCTTGTCCACGTTCCCCTCACCGGCGTTATCACCCTCCACGGCTCCCGTGGCCTCACCCAGTCATTCTTCTGGCTCCCCTTCCGGCTCCCCTACCGTCTCGTCCTCTTCTCCCACTCTTGGCCCCATCTCACCGCCTCCTACTGTCGTCTCAGAGCCACCTCTTGACTCTCCCTCTCCGCCTGAGCCGACTCGCCCCGCTGCTCCCTCCTCTTCTGCGTGTGTTCCATACATTCCCCTTGTCTCACCCTACACGCTCGGTGGGCACCTACGGGCTCTTTCCTCTCAGCCTCACCCTGTTGTATCTGGTGACCTGGGTCTTCCTCCTCTTCGCCTCACCACCTCTGGCCTGTCTGCAGCAGTGTCTGTCATACACCCCAGCACCGGACTTGGCTACTCTCTTGTCGAACAGGAGTTCCACTCAGCCGTGTCCTCTTCTGTAGCCGGGTATGTTGCCTTATGCTTTGCTGCCGCCGGCCTTTCTCCTCTTCCTCCCGAACCACAGACTGTGCAGGCAGCCCGTATTGCCTCTGACTCGCCGCTGTGGGAGCAAGCCATGAAGGCCGAACTCGATGCTCTATCTGATCACGGCGTGTTTGAGCTTGTTGACCTCCCACCGGGTCACAAGGCAGTTGCTGCCAAGTGGGTGTAGTGTCGTAAGCTGAACCCAGATAACACAGTTGAACGGTACAAGGCTCGTCTCACCGCCAAAGGGTTCTCTCAGATCCCTGGTGTCGACTTTGACGAGACCTTTGCCCCAGTCGGTCGCTACACCACAGCAAGGGCTCTTCTCAGCCTAGTCGCTCAGCATGACTGGGAGCTTGAGCAGATGGACGTCAACAATGCCTTTCTTCATGGCAGATTGGATGAAGAGATTTACATGGTACAGCCGCCCGGCTTCTCTGATGGCACCAACCGGGTTTGGCGCTTGCGCAAGGCCCTCTATGGCCTCAAACAGTCCCCACGGTGTTGGAACCACGAGATCACAGCCACCCTTGAAAAAGGGGGCTACAAACGGAGTGACGTGGATCCGGCGCTCTTTCTCGGGCCCCCCACCAAACCACTTGTTGCCATTCTTGTGTACGTGGACGACCTTCTCATTGCCTCTCCCGATGTTGCGTCTGTGACTGCTGCCAAGTCTCTACTCCAAGCGGCATACAAGATGAAGGATCTCGGTCCTGCCCGTGTCTTTCTGGGAATGGAGTTGGAGCCAGACCGTGCACGTCGCGTCTTGCATGTGCATCAGGCTGCATATGTGCCTAGCCTGGGGGAGCGTTTCCCCCCACTCCTCATGTCTATTCCCACAGCGTCCACTCCCATGACGCCTGCTGGTCAGTCTCTCCTGAAGTCACTTGAGCTCTCAAAGCTGGGGGAGACGGTTGATGTGACCGACTACCTTCGTGTCATTGGCTCCCTGATGTACCTCCCCACGACCACACGTGCGGATGTGGCTTTTGCTGTCAACTTTCTGTCTCAGTTCTCACAATGCCCCCGCGAGCGCCACCTCGAGGCGGCGTTGCGAGTGGTGCGGTACGCCCTCTCCACCCCTTGTGTCAGACTGCACTTTCGTGCACAACCCTCTATCGTAGTGGACGGCTTCACAGACAGTGACTGGGCGCATGAATCTGATGCTCGCAGCCGTACACGGTACATCTTTCTGGTTGGTGGCATTGCGGTCTCTTGGAAAAGTGGCAAGCAAGGGTGTGTGGGACGCAGCACTGCTGAGGCTGAGTATGTTGCTCTGGGTGCAGGCACTTGTGAAGCTGTCTGGTTGTGTCATCTGTTGCAACAATTGCGTGTTCCCATCCGCTGTATCACTCTGCGCTATGACAACCAAAGCACAAAGGCCATTACTGAAAACAGTGGCATGCATCACTCACGCACCAAACACATCAATGTGGAACATCATTTTGTTCTTGACTGCATTGCTGCTGACATCGTTCACGTCACTTGGGTAGATACACGGTCGTAGAGAGCTGACTTTCTCACTAAGGCTCTCAGCCGAAATGTCTTCAAAAGTGTTGTTTACTCTGTGGGTCTCATCAGTCCGCATGATCCAGGTTGATTGTCAGTGCTTCCTATCTCTCGCCTCTTGTAATCACTGCTTGTGATTTCCTTATGTGTGTGTGGGTTGCTTGTCTGCGGGTCATGGGGGAGTGTTGAAGTTTGCTGGCCACTCACAACTCTATGCCCTCTTGCCTCACACACTCTTCACACACTCATGTATAGATTAAGTGACAATGGTCCCACCTGGGGAAGTGTTTGACGCGCCCTTCCTGGCTTAAGCCGTCGACGCCCTCAAGCTGTTGCTTCTGCTGCTGGACCCAGGAAGGCCTTCTGGCACAAAAACGTGACCATGACATGACTCTCATGATTTCCTATGACTCTCTGTGATGCGGTAGACGTTAGGGCTCGTACATTCTCACTGCCGTGCCTTGCATCATGTTATCTTGCTTTGCATGTGGAGGGGGAGCTGTATTTTCCCGAGTGCTGATCCTTAGGGGGCCACCGTGCCGGTTTTTTACCGTGCATCGGTGAGTAGCCGCCCTCGGTTTATTCCGAGCGGTCGGGTTCGACCCCCGGGTGGCGACACTTGCACACCAGAGTTCGATGCTCGTGGTGAGTGAGTGCTCACCAGTACTAGTCTCGCTCACTCCCCTCCTCTCTCTTGTCTTGGATTGAGTGCGAACTTTGCAAACAAGTTACCGCATCCATGGCGTGTCTCGCTCGTTGGTGCTTGTTGCATTCTCCCGCCTCACCACACATGGACTGGCTAGCTAAGCAACTTCCCAGCAACTACAATTAGTTGGTGCTTCATTCGTACACACCCGAAATGGTTGCATTTGGTTAGTCTAAAGTCCAGCCAGCCAGCCGTAGCTTGCAGCGTGACTCCGCAATAGTTTTGTATGCTATGTGCCTATCCCAGAGCATACCTCTTGGCCTCTCTCATATTGTTTGTTGCTCCAGAGACATTGTTCTTGTGTCTCCATCACCAAGCCCTTCTTCTTGCATCGACTGTGCTCGACGACATGAGCGCTTTCTAGGACAGTGTTGCCACCTCAACAATGTTAGTGTAGGAAGCCTTCATGCACTTACTCAGAGGGAGGGGCGAGGAGAGATGTGTGGAGGTAGCAGTGGCTCATGGCCACCATGGGAGGACAGATGTGCAAATGAAACGCTTTTGAAGCAAGTAGCGCACAGAGGCGATGTCCCAACAGCGCAATGGGTCCCTCTCTCGTACCACTTCTATCTCGCCTCATCGATCCTCCTTCCAACCTTCCATAACCACCTTGTTTCAGCATCCCCAATGCCTGCCCGTCCCCGGACATTCCCCTTGCCGCCTCACTCTACACCCCTGAAAACGCATGAGGAAGCACCCGGGAACCCAGGTGCAGGGGCTCGTGGGCCAGCCACGCCTCCTCGAACCAACCACCACACAGCCACCTTCCACACATCATCCTTCTCCGCCTCACACGACGACGCTCCACCCCTCGTGCTCCACGTGGCCGTACTGGACATCCAGCAGGCCGCGGTACAGCCGGCCCGCTAGGCTGAAGGGAGCGTCGGGTGCGGGCGGCCGGTGCGCGACTCCCGGGGTGCGGCCAGTCCAGTAGGCGGTGGCATCGTCGTCGACGGGCACAGCGAGCTCACGGCCATTGCGCAACACCAGCGCCTTCACCGGCTGCACGATGACCGCCGTGCCCGTGCCAAACACCTCCAGCAGCCTGCCCTCCTCGTGCGCCTCCTTCAGCTGCAGAGGTTTCCCAGCGATTTTCAGGAGAAGTCCAGGAGTATGGGGGCAAGTGG
>SZWC01007159.1:62100-98546 GCA_023375785.1 Penium margaritaceum | reverse complement strand
CGTATTGTATGTACCTCGAGTTTTTGCCATCATCATCGTGTGTCTCACCTCTCTCTGTCTGCCATCATGTCTCTTTGTCACTAGCTGCAGCTGGACGTGTGAAAACTTAAGCCATCGTTTGTTTTGCGGCAAAGCCATCCTGTGTTGATATCTTTCACCATGTCTCTGTCTGCCATCCTCATGTGTCTCTGTCTGCCATCCTCATGTGTCTCTGTCTGCCATCCTCATGTGTCTCTGTCTGCCATCCTCATGTGTCTCTGTCCCTCGCTGCAGCTGGACGTGCTGCGATCTCTTCACCACAGGCTGGAGATCATGCTGGAGGACACGGAGCAACAGCTTGAGGAAGAAGAGGAAGGGGAAGAAGAAGGAGAGGCTGATGGCGGGCAAGATGGTGGAGCGCAGGAGCAGCAAAGCGCAGCAGCAGAAGAGGGTCAGAAAAGCAACAGCAGCAGGTTACTTCTTCGGTTGCTTGGTGATCCTACTGCTGAAGCAAGGTCTGTGTGGATGCCACAATCCTGGCCTGCTGAACACTTGAGTCTAATTTATTCTTTTCGTGTCCAGCCTCTCGACTCCCCCATGCCATGCATCGTCGTGCATCACATGGCAGAGATGGGCATGCTCATGTCGCAACATGTGAGATGGCGCAGCACTCATCCCAGGTGCCCATTCTGGAAGTCGTCTCTCGTCAAACTGTGCAAAGCATTCTGTATTCTCTCCTCACCTACTCTTGTTCCTCTATGTGAGATTGATGTGAGCAGCAGCAGCTTGCATTTACGTTGCTGTTCTTTTGTCTGTGCGTGCGTGCGTGGTGTTTCCATTCATATCCGCAGACATCCAACAACAACTTTGGCAGCAGAGGCAGCGGCGGCGGGCACGACCGCCACGACGTGGCAGCTGCCGCTGCGCGTGCTGCTGCCGTGGACTCCCCTGTGGGACAGCAGCGGCGCTGCAGCAGATGAAAGCAGCAGCACATCAAAGCAGGCTGCTGCAAGCAACGACGACAACAGAGCCGGTGGGATCTCCCTCTGCGACTTCCTGCTGGCGTCGGAGGCTGGAGAGGAGTCATCGTCGGTGGTTGCGGAGAGGTTTGTGGCGACGGTGCCGGCGGTCATCAGAGGTGTCCCTGCGCTTGCAAGCCAGTCTGACGACGAGGCTGGGATGAAGGGTTTGAGATCGGCTTGCCAACGCCATTTTGAATGCCCCGAGGCTAGCAGTCAAGGGAATCATTTTGCGTCAGTGCCTGGCCAGACCACGTCTGCTGTGGAGACCCCTCCTTGGAGTGGAGGGCTGTTGGGTGCGAAGGAGGTGAAGCAGAGTGGTGCAAAGCTGTTGCGCAGTGAGAGTGGTGCAGTGGCGCCCCCCGCTCTTACTCCCCCCTCTGTCAACGGCTCAGCAGCATCGGCGCTGCAAATGCCGATGCCGCTGTCGTGGCTGTGGGCTATCATTGTCCTCTTGACATCTCTCGCAGCTGGCTCCCTTCTGGTTTCGCAACATGGGCAAAAATTGTAGATACATTCCTGCCTGCCGTTGTACTGCTTGTTTGAAAGAACTTCAGTAGTGTCACATACATTCACACAAAATATCTATTGTAGTTCGCCCACATGCTCCATAAACTATTCATGTGTGTTTGGGTGACTCAGGCTGATAATTCAGGAAAGTTAGAACCTATAGTTTGCATCATTCATCAGGCTTTAGGACCCCATGCGTATCGGGCCTGATGTAGCAGAAGTGTCCGACGTCTGTGGTCTCGCATGATCTCCATGCCAAGAAACACCGTTGCAATACCAAGATCCTTCATCCTGTAGGCGGTTTGGAGGACCGCCTTGGCATCCTTCACGGCCTCCATGGAGGGGGACGTGATCAAAACGTTGTCCACATAGACCAGGATGGCGGTGAACTGCTCAGGCGACCGTTGGATAAAGAGAGAGGGATCTGCCTTGCTGTGTACACGCCCCGCATGAGTCAAAGTGCCTGTTGTCTCTTGATTCCAGTACCAAGGAGAATGCTTGAGTCCGTACAAGGACTTGCGCAAGCGCCAGACCTTGTCACAGTGCTTAAATCGTGGTGGCTGAGCCACGTAAATCTCCTCATCCAGAGAGCAATGGAGAAACACATTGTTCACATCTATCTAGTGCACTTCCCAGTCATGCTGAGCCACCACACCGAACAGAGTGCGAGCTGAGGTCATGTGGCCGGCAGGGGCAAAAGTGTCAGTGTAATCGATGTCCTTGATCTGGGGATACCTGTTGATGAGCAGCCAAGCCTTGTGGCCTTCCAGTGAGCCATTCGGCTTCACTTTCTTGCGAAAGACCCACTTGACCTGAATAGCCTTCCTCCGAGGTGGAAGTTCGACTAGCTCGTAAACTACGTGCTCTCGGATGGCACGAAGCTCATCCTCGCAGTCAGCACGTCAGGCACCTACATCCTCTAATGAGAGAGCTTCCCTTAGTGTGCCCGGATCAGGCGCCATCGAGGGAGAGCTCTGAGTGGCAAGTGCACACGCCTCAGAGCTTGGCCGGACGACCACAAGGTCAGCTGCTGCATCACAAGTGATGCAAAACTCACGAGTGGCCAAATTGTGCCCTACAGGGCATGCTGGGTATACCTCTTTGTGATCTGTGCGGGCACTCAGGCCTAGGGTCTTTGTGCCGGGATCACCACTCGCAATACTGCGAGTGGAGCGCCTAGGTGCGGGACCGGACACTCCCTGGACTCCGGAGACCAATGGTCGAGGACGACCACTGGGCTCACGTGAGTAACTTGGGCTCGAGGAGCTCACCTCTGGCTTAGAGACAGGCGTGACCACATCTGGTGAGGACTGAGGCAAAGGGGCAAGTGATGTAGTTTGAGGATGCTGATGCTAAGATGCTGGTGAAATGACCGGAGACACAGGGATGGGTGTAGCAGTAGGGGAAGATGCAGGATCACGCACAGAGGCAGGAGTACTGGTGGACATGGGTACAAAATCATGGGTGCCTGTGGGGTGTGAGGGAACAGGGGTAGAGACAGGCTGGGCTGGAGTAGTCTCTGGGCTGACAGCTATGATCGCTGGGTCATCAAGAGCCGGAGACCTAGAAGTGGAGGGGGCTCGAACGAACACATCAGCCGGACGAGAGGTGCTCGTAGGCCCAGACTCCCCCATCCGTCGAGAAACCTTACAGGTAGGAACGTGCGTCACAGACATAAATGTGATAGAAGTCAGGTCACGGTAGGTGAGAGACTCAAAGAACAGCGCGTCGCGAGACTCAGCGATGCGACGACGGGCGGGGTCCCAAAAGCGCCAGTCCTTCGACCGCAAGGAGATGCCTACAAAGGCACACAAGCGACCCCACGGGGAGACCTTGGACCCCTACCGGTCCTCGGAGAACACAAAGAAACCATGGACCCCTAGACACGAGTGAGATGCAGATCGGTATGGTGGCCAAACCAGAGCTCGTACGGTGTAACGTGTTCCGTAAGGGGATCGTGCGGGAGGCGGTTCTGGACCCACATCATGTTGGCAAATCCTTCAAATGCGAAGGATTCTGGGAGACCGCACTCAGACTGCATAACACGATTCGCATCCTCCATGGTGTGGGTCCAGCGCTCAGAGACACCATTCTGCACAGAAGTAGCAGGAGCGGAAACCTTGTGAAAAACCCCATGCTCGGCAAAGAAACTGTCCATCTCTCCATCCAAGAAACTCGCCGCCGCGATTCGAACGGAATGTGTGCAGCGTGTGACGGGACAGACGCTCAGCCATCCCTAGCTAGATACAAACTGCGAGAGCGGACTTGCTCTTTTGGCACAGGCTGTAGACCCACCGCATCTGGGTGAAGTCATCAGTCAGGGTGAGGAGATATCGGCCCCAATCGGACAAAGAATTGATAGGGAGAGGACGGAGAAGGTCCAAATGAACCAACTCGAGAGGGCAAAGAGCTTGAGAACGGGAGTCAGGGTAGGTGCATCGATGCATCTTTCCTTGAGCATGGAACAGACAGTCGGTCTTGGGCGGCCTCTCAAAAGAGGCCGCGTCAAGACCGAGTGTGTGCTGTGTCCAAATGAGCTTCGACATAGTGTCGGAGCCCACATGACACAGGCGACGATGCAGTAGTCGTTGGTGCTCAGCAAAGAGAATACTTGTGATAAACACACAAGCAGAAAGGGAAGGAGAGCAAGGAGAAGAAGAGATTCGAGAGACACGATACAGGTCATCCATGACGGAGGCACGAAGAACAACGGTACGAGTATGAACAACGGTCACCGTCGTGGAGTCTGTGGTGTGCTCCACGGAGAGTCCATCATTGTGCAGGCACACATAGAAAGCAAGCTGAGCTCAAGGTCAGGCACGAAAAGCACCTCGGAAAGATATAGGGGACCAGACAGACCATCAAAGCACATAACCCCAACACCCTGGACTGGCCTTGACTAACCAGAGCCTGTACAAATGGAGCAAACGGATGCAACAGGACCGAGTACAACGAAGTCACTACGATGATAGGTCTTGTGGTGAGTGGCACCAGAATCGATGATCTATGTGCCACCAGGATCACAACCAGAGGACGTCACTGTGCAACACGCAATGGAACACTTGCCCTGAGACGTGCGCTGAGCAACATGTAAGGAGGTACGATGAAGGGCACACAGGTGAGACTCATGAATCCAATCGGTACTATCATGACCATCATCATCACATGCCAGCTTTGCCCCTCCATACGAGTCATCACGAGCTACAAGAACAAACAAACAAAGAGTCTGTGAACTACCTGGCTATGAAAACACACTCGTACCTCCCTGAAGACGAAGTGCCAGAAGATGACGGAGCTCGGCGATGGTGTAGTCACGTGGGTCCAAGTCGCCACTGCTCGCCGACGGGGAAGCAGGAACTCTTGCGGGAACTACTGCAGTCGTGGTCACCATGCGACCAGAGGCTGTGCTGCTCACCGCGGACCGTAGTGCGCGGGCAGCCTGAAGACCGCGAGTGATCTGCGCCCAGTCAAGTGGCTGCTTACACTCGGTTTAGTGATGAGCACCTCCAGAATTGTAGCAGCGAACGGTACATCCACTGCTACTACCTGGTGATTGCTGCTGCTGTAACTGCTGCTGGCCCAAACCGCGCCTCTTTTTCCCCTTCTTCCCCTATGCCGCTGCTACCAAACCCTGCATCTAAGTTGGGGTAATCGGGGTGGAAAGGGAAGAGGAGGATGTGCCAGAGGATGCAGGAGCAGAGTGTGAGAAGGGTGTCGGTGGCGACGCGATAACCGTTGCAGCAAGGGAGCTCTTCTGATGGGCCACAGCTGCCTCACGGGCGAAAGTCACCTGGAGGAAAAGCTGATGTGCCCAAGGAAGAAGGTGAAGGGAGGTGGAAAAGCGCTCAAGCATGGTGTCGCTGTACCTCGTGAAGATGTCTACATGCTCAAGACGAACTCCGAGCATGATCGTGCGGAGTGCCCAGAGCTGTGTACCTCCTGAGGTCCGAAGGTGCATGTAGATGCGCATAGCCCCCCGCCAGTAGTCTGCTGCGGGCTCCGTAGGTCCCTGATAAGGGGAATGAAAGGGGTGAATGTGAGCCGCGCGGGTGGCGTGCGTCCCTGCAGCAAGCAGGGACAATGCCAGGTCCCAGCCCCCTAATGGATCAGTCCTCGCGCTTGTGCCGGCCTCTCCAAGGAACGGGCGGAAGTCCAAGACGGTCTTGCACGGCATGGCGTAAAGGATTTCATGCATTGTCCTCGCTGCTTTCAGCACCTGTGCGTGATCCGTAATCTGGTATAGACTGTGATAGTAGGGCCATACTCCCTATGAAGTGGCTCAGACGTGAAAGAGAATCTCCCAGCAGTCAAAGCCGTCCTCGCTAACATATTCTGGGGGCGGTGTCTCGAAGTCCTTGGGTTGCCGCTCTGTACGGAGAGCAACCAGAGGTTGAGAAGGACAAGAAATGGGGAAGACATCAGGACGAGGAAAGTCGCTAGGATAGCTGGGGTAGGAATCAGACAAGGATCAGGTCTCCGGGAAAAAGGAGCCAGATGTGTGTGGGGGTCGAGAACTCGTATGAAGCTTGTGGAGACGCTCCTGAAGCACGCGAATCTCGCTCTGGTGACTACCATCCTCCACACTTGGCATGTCAGGGTCCTCATGCCAAGGATCAAGAGGTGGCGGGTTGCAACCTGCTCTTGTCATCGGTGCACATGCTAACTGTTGTGCAGAGGGTATGACACAGCCGATTCCCTTGGAGGTCCGATGTGGGGCCGTGGACAAACCACAAAGAAGCTCAGTGAGCGTACGGATGGCGTCTGTCTACTATTGCTGTAGACGACGCATCTCATCCTGCTGGCTCCACAGGTCCTCAGTAGCCTGCGAGCGTGGGCTCATGACCCCTTAAGAGGAGGAAGAGGGATCTATTTGTCCTTTGCCTTTGTCATCGATAGGAGTCATGTCAACGCTTAGTATGGGCCGGGATGTCAAACGGTCGGATTTCAAAACTGTCAGCATTTCTCGAGGAGGTGAAATGTCAAGGAAAAATTATGTTTGACCCCGAAATTGCTGACATCATCAAAGCTGATGGTGACATCAGCATTTTTAACACCAGCGAAAAAACGCCAGCGTTTTTTTTCTTTTTCCGCTGGCATATTTTACGCTAGCTTTTTTTGTTTTTGGGAAGTTACGCAGACTCCTCGATAGGGGTGACTGTGTCACCCCCTGCCCTACGCAGCCCTGTGCAGCCCTGTGCACGCGTGCGAAGCCCTGCATAGCCGTGTGCAGTGCTGCGGAGCTACACAGCTTCTGTGCAACTGCGCAACAGTGTTGTACAGTAGTGCTGCACAGCCGCAGTGCTTGCTGTTGATGCTGTGGCCGCCCTTGTTACTGCTGCGCTGCTGTTGCTTCTGCCGCCGCTGCTACGCTGCTGTTACTGCCCGCGGCTGCTCGCGTTGCGGCTACTGCCACTGCTTGCAGCCGCTAGCGCGAGCTGCTACGAGCTGATTTTCCTCCCTTTTTTGTAGAGATGGGCACCCAGACAAGGCTGTTGCTGCTACCCGGTGCTGCTGCTATTGCTGCTTGGCATGGCTGTTGGAGCTGGAGACTTCCGCAACTCACCCGGTGTGTTGGTGGGAATTTTGTGGTGATGTCGCTGCTCCAAACGGGTGCAACGAGTCCCAGGATACGACGGCGGTGGTGACGCTCACTACTGCTGCCGGTGCTGCGTCTCTCTGGCGCAGCTGAGCGAGAGAGGTCTCGCTATTCTAATACCATAAGGAACTCCTAGGAAGCTTACTATCCTTGTTGCTACTGAGGTGGCGACACTGTCCAATCAACTGGCGCACTAGCAAGCAAGCAGGTACAAGAAGCAGAAAGAGTCAGGCTAGGGAGACGGGCAAAGTCTCATAAGCTCCAATAGCTTCGTAATGCAAAGAGAGAGAACAAACGACGGATCCACAGAATAAATAGCTGCCGCGGCGTGCACCAGGTGTCGCACGTGGCAGTGCAGGGTCTGTCCTCAAACCAGCCAAAAAACACTGTTCTGGCTGTAACTTTGTGCAGACAAGTCAGAATTATACGCCGTCTGAACCTAAACATGCAGGATCTCGAGCCGGACGCTTTGACTGTCACATGCATGCATTTGGCATCAAACGGCGGACAAACAATGCAAACATGCAAATCGGGCCCACGGCCAATCCACATATAAAATCATATAGGCTGCAGGAAAACTACAGAAGGTCCCATATATCATTCAGGACTCTGAGGCGGTCGTCGGTCAGCTCTGAGTAGGTGGTGTTCACATGTTGTGCCCCTTGCCATGAATGCCGTTGATCGTACTCCCTGGTTCAACCACTGAGGAGTGGTCGAACACCAGATCCAACTTTAGATTTGGATTTCTTGGATTTTTCAATGCAAGATCGAGCTTTGAATTACTTGATTTGAGTGAGTATTCAGAAAGTTAGCCTAGCCCAAAAATCGGGTGTTGGGCGAGCGGAATCTGGTACTTGCCATGGGTGGCGGGATAATCCACCGCCAATGATCCAAGGCTTTGATTTGCTTGATTTAAGGAAGTCCCATAAGGACTTCCTTGACGAGGGTGAACTTCTCTTGGACTTCTAGGCGAGGAAAGGCGCTTCAACGGGTCATCGTTGAAGCGCCTCTTGCTGCCTAGCATGCAAGGCAAGGTGGGCGGCTCTACCAAGGGTTACTTTGACGGCCATAGCAGGGGCTCTACTGGTCCGATTTAAGCGTGCTTGGATGCGCTGGAAAACATAGATCACATGCTATAATTTTCTGATGTGATCTCACTATGCTGGCTAACAAGAACATGTTTTGATTCAGATCTACTGAATGCGACGTGTTCTACCCAATCACATCGGTGATCCTTGTGCTCCACAGTCTTCACCAAAAGTGTCCATTGGCTGCCGAAACACTGGTAGCGTGCTTCAGTGAGAGCTATGCATGCTTGCAGGGTGCCTCCACATCCACTAGTGCCAACAAAGGGTTATGGACACACGTGCCTAGAGGGACCCAAGCTCTACAAACTTGACGCTACCGCCGCGCGCCATGGCAATGACCAAGCAAGAGAGCATCGGTGCCATCTCCAAATTTGATGGGAATGGCTTCCCTTTGTGGAGGTGGCAGTTTGAGGTCTACCTCGATGACAAGGGCTTGCTTGAGCTGGTCAACGGTAAAGAGACTGCCCCTCCGGATACCGTGACGCCGGAGGAAGTGGACAACTGCAAGAAGCACAACAAGAAGGCGCTTGCATTGTTGGTGTTAGCGCTAGCTCCGCTGCAGCGCGCACTACTTCAAGGATGCACGGAGGCTATGAAGGCCTGGAAGAAGCTCTGCACCATCTACCAGTCCACCAACCTTTCTAACGAGCTCTTCGTCTTCAAGAGGCTCGTCATCCTCCGAGCAGACAAAGGCGACAGCATCATGGAGATTTAGTAGCAGATTAAGTCCCTCACTGCTGAGTGCGTAGCCACTGGATGGAAGGTTGATCCTCAGCTATAATCCATGATCCTCCTCCTGGATTTTCCAGAAAGGTGACAAAGCTCGTTGTAGTTGGCTGGTCCTCCGATGAACCGAAGTGCCCAAAGGTGGCTGATTATGTGCACAATGATTGGATGCGGCGTGGTGGGAAAGAGAGCGGGGCAACGTCAAGTTCCGCCTATGCCGTCCACCCTCAAGGTGAAGGGGGAGGCAAGAGGGGAAAAGGTGCCAAGCAGGGCACCAAGAGAGGTGACAACAAGGGGGAGTGCTACAACTGTGGCGATCAGGGTCACTATGCACGCAACTGCCCCAACAAGAAGTCGGACGAGTCCAGGAAGGGCCGGAAGAAGGACACCCAAGCCATGATGGCCAGGGAGTCTACAGACTTGACAGATCCGGACGTCACAGTGATGGACACCGGATCAGGCCACCACACACAATGAAACCGGGTGGCATTCGTCACCTACGGCGCCACTGAGCAGCGCATGACAGTGGCCAACGGCAAAACGGAGTTGGCCGCGGGCGAAGGTAATGTTCGCATCGAGTCGGTGGTGAACGGGAAAGTCATTCCGTGCACCATCTACGACGTGCTCCATATGCCTAACTTTAGGACAAACCTGCTGTCAGTGAGCCGCCTTACCGACAAGGGTCTCGAGGTACTCTTTAACAAGAAAGCAACCATCATCCGGAAGGAGGGAGGTGGCGAGGTGATTGCACGTGGCAAGAAGGAGAAGGACCTGTACCTTCTTCATACCAAGGTTCTTGTTTATGCGGCAAGGACTGACGCCCTCCACCTCGTGATGAAGGACGATGGAGACCTGAAGGCATTCTGGAACAACGGCAGCAAATACGAGGGCTGCTCGGCATGGATAGAGCAAAGGGATCGTGTGGCAAAACACTACGCCGCAATCTCCACAGCAGAACGGTGTCGCCGAGAGGGCTAACCGCACTATCCTCAACATGGTCCGGTCCATGTTGAGCAATACTTGCGCAATACTTGTGCAGCAGTACTAGGGCGAGGCGGCACGGAAAGTGGCGTACATCATGAACCTGACGCCGATGAAGTCACTAGAAGACACAGAGTCCAAGATGTGGAAGACGCGACAAGAAGTGTGGAGCTGGAGGAAGCCAGCTGTGGAGCAGGAGGAAGCCAACTGTGGCACACTTCCACACGTTTGGTTGTGTTGCACATGCTATTGTGCAGGCACGGGAGGGGCGGGGAAAGCTAGACCCGCAGACTCGCCGGTGCATCTTCGTTGGGTACGAGAGCAGGAGCAAGACGTACTGGCTCTTCGACCCATGGAGGTACAGATCATAAAGAGTCATGATGTCACGTTCGACGAGGACAGCTGTTCGATGGACGAGGACGCGGGTCTCTCCAAGTGGATTGGGTGGCTGCCACTCCTTGAAGAGGAGACACCGGAGGATGCAAAAGTGGATGACGTCTGAAGAGCTCCAAGCGCCGAGAACCATCCGGGAGATGGGGGAGCGGCTGATTTGAATTCAGCTAAGTCTGACAATGAGTCCGAAGCGCCGGCAGCAGTGGAGCTCAACGATGAGGCGGGGAGTGAGCCCGCATCTCCACGGTCCTTGAGAGAAGGGGACCAGGAAAACGGCGTGAGTGGTGCCGCGAGAGGGTAGCAGCAGTAGTAACAGCGACAATAGCAGCAGCAGCCTCAACAGCAGCAGCCCCAAAGAAGCGGACGCGCAAGGAGGGTGGCAAGACGGTATGATGTTGCAAAGGGCATCTGGACTGGGTTTGCTCAAGCCTTCATTGCGCAAGAGGAGTCCGAGACCGTCATGGAGGTGTTGCAGCAGAAGGATGGGGCCGAGTGGAAGGGAGCCATAAAGTATAATCTCGCCTCCTATGAAGAGAACAGCACTAGGCAGCTGATTGATAGGCCAGAGGGCGCGAAACTCATCGGCTCCAAGTGGATCTTCAAAAAGAAGCTCACCAAGGAGGGAAAGGTGGAGCGGTACAAGGCGCGGCTGGTTGTGAAGGGGTACGTCTAGCAAAAGGGTGAACAATACGATGAGACCTTCGCACCGGTGGCAAAGTTCTCCTCCATCCCCTGCATCCTCTCGGTGACGGCGGCATGCAACTACGAATTCTACCAAATAGACATAAAAACCACATTCCTCAACGGCGATCTAGACAAGGAGGTCCTTATGGAGGTGTCGGAGGGGGTGGATGTGCCACCAGGGAAAATGTTCCAGCTTCGCAAGGGTCTCTACGGGCTGAAGCAAGCGCCACTCATGTGGTACCTGAAAATGGACAGCTTCATGGCCGAGCTTGGCTTCAAGCGTTGCGAAGTGGATCAGAGCATGTAGGTGCGAAAGCAGCCGGGGTTACACCAGATCGTGGTCCTTTACGTGGACGACCTCATCCTCTTGTCATTGGACATGGAAGAGTTGGTGAACCTTGAAGCGGTAGTTGGGTGGTCGGTTCAAAATGACCGACATGGGTGAGCTCGAGTACTACCTTGGTATCGCCATCAAAAGGGACCGCAAGGCACACACGCTAGAGATGGGGCAGGCAAAGTACGTGCAAGAGGTGCTCCACTACTACAACATGGAGTGCAATCCCATTGGTACACCCATGACCACCACATGTGAGCTGAGCTCGAGCATGGGGCCGAGCACATTTGAGGAGAAGGAGGAGATGTCAAGTGTACCATAACAGTTTGCTTTGAGGAGCATCATGTATGCCATGGAGGGAACGCGGCCCGACCTGGCCTTCACATAGGGAAAAGTGAACTGCTACGTTGCTGACCCCGGGTCACTGCATTGGCAAACGGTGAAGCGGATCCTCCGCCATCTCAAGGCGACAAAACAGTCGCGGCTCGTGTTTGGAAGGAGAGCACATGACAACTCCCTTGAGTTGGTCGGCTACTCGGATGCCGACTGGGTTGGTGATGTGGATGATAGAAAATCAATGTGGGGGTACGTGTTTGTGCTTGGTGGTGAAGCAGTTTCATGGGCAAGTAGGAAGCAGGATTGTGTTGCACTGTCCAGCACCGAAGCGGAGTACATCGCGCTTGCGAAAGCTGCAAAGGAGGCGGTGTGGCTGCGGTGGCTGCTAAAGGAGATCGGCATGCTGCAAAGGAAGCCGACGGTACTCAATGTTGACAACATGAGTTCCATCAGCCTTACCCAGAACCCGGTGTTGCACAGGAGGACCAAGCACATTGAGATCCGGTATCACTATGCGCGGAACTTGGTGGCAATGGGAGATGCGGCAATTGTGCATTGTGGCACCAAGCCCATGCTCGTCGACGCCATCACCAAGGCACAGCCCAAGGACAGGCGTGACGCAAGCTGCATGGAGCTTGGTTTACACTGTGAGGCTTGAAAATGCTACCGGTTCCAAGTACATGGCATCAAGGCTGCGGTGCAAGGGGGAGATTGTTGACAGGGTATGCCCCTTGCCATGAGCGCCGTTGATTGTACTCCCTGGTTCGACCAATGAGGAGTGGTTGAACATCCAATCTGACTTTAGATTTGGATTCCTTGCATTTTTCCATGCAATATGGAGCTTTGAATTGGTCAATTTGAGTGAACATTTAGAAATTTAGCCTAGCCTGAAAATCGGGTGCTGGGCGAGTGGAATTTGGTACCTGGCATGGGTGGCGGGATAATCCACCACCAATGATCCGGTTTTGTTCCTAATGGGCTCCAAATGCACCAGGGGCATGAATGAAGTGACCATAAGGGCCTCCTTGACCAGGGTGAAAATATCCTTGACTTTTGGGTGAGGAAAGGCGCTTCGACGGGTCATCGTCGAAGCGCCTCCTGTTGCCTAGCATGGAAGGCAAGGTGGACAGCTCCACCAAGGGTTACTTCGATAGCCGTAGCAAGGGCTCTATTGCTCCGATTTGAGCGTGCATAGATGTGTTCGAAAGCTTAAGCACAGGCTATAAGTTTTACGGATAATCTAACTTTGCTAAGTAACACACAAAAAAATGATTCAGATCTACAGAATGCGACGTGTTCTGCCCACTCACATCCGTGATCCTTGTGCTCCACACTCTTCATCAAAAGTGTCCATTCGCTACCCAAACACTGGTAGCATGCTTCAATGAGAGCTAGGCATCCTTGCAGGGTGCCTCCACATCTACTAGTGCCAACAGGTGGTCCATCATCAGATGACGCACCGGCGCCACCTGGGTCCGCATCAGGGATCTGGACGGGCATGGACACGGCCGATTGGTCACAGTAAACTTTACAGGTCAACGGAAACGTCACAAATCACAACAACGACGCTGCTAGAGTGTCGTCTGGTGGAGCCGAAGCACGCTCAAGCCTGCACGCGGTTTGCAGGAACCTCCTCCCTCCAACGTGCTCAGCTCCATCGGCAAACCTCCTCGGCACTCGTGTCGCCAGCAGTTGCTGTCGCTGCATATGCAGTGTGCACGCGTCCATCATCGTGTTTGACTGTACTGTTACATTCGCAGCGCCATGTTATGCTTAGGGTTCAAGTTTTATGATTTTCGGGCACGGTTGGTACCAAGGATTACCGTAGACGCAGCCTGGGTTTGGGCAGCCATAACTCCTCACAGTTTCTTTTCTACCCGATTCTGACCGCCAGACTACGTTTGCAGCGTGTGTATTTTGTATGGTCCAGTTTTCAGTCAAAATGGATGATGCCCGGGTTTTGGGCTGTTGGCCGTCTGGCAGGGCTAACCGAGAAAACCGTGCATGCCAGAAAATCGGTTTATTTTCTTATTGGCTTAGAAACCGAGTAACAAGCTCAACAGAGGTGGGGGGTAGCTAGAATTTGGAGGGGTCCTCCATTGTTGCTCATTCTCAGTTCTTAATAAGTCGTTTCCAGTTTTCAGCTGTTGTCTGGCACTAACTCTGGCGCGCACACTTTTCAGTAACAAACACTAGAGCTGTCAGACTTAGGCTCTGGTGCGGCAGACAGAGGGGGACAACTTGAGCAACGAGCGTGGGTTCCTGCTCGCTAGACACGCGGCTCGTATGCAGGACCAACGATGGAGCGGCATCGACGCACGTGGCGACGACACTCAGAAAGTGACTGTGTTGCTCTAAGCGCGACAACAGCACCAGAAGCACGCAGGAAGCACACGCGGCAAGAAGCTAGCAATAACACCAGTAGCAGGCAATTGCTACAACAACAACCAGTAGCAACAGCGAGCAGCGAGCACTAGTATCTACCGGAAGTAATAGAAGTACTAGCGTGCAGCAGCAGCAACATCATGCAACAACATCGTGCAACTGCATCAGCCGGTAGCAGTATGAGCAGCGTGCAGCAGCAGAAAACAGCAGCACTAGTCCATAGCAGCAGCAGCAGCAAGAAGTAGCCAGGAGCAGGCAGCAGCTTGCAGCAACATCTATTGTAGCTGCAAGCAGCAGCAGTAGCAGTAGCTCCTTGCAACTCGCTACTCCCAACGAGCAGCAAATACCGAGCAGGGGGCTCGCTGCTCACAGCTCACAGCAAGCGAGGAGCAACAAGCTCATTGTTTGGAGCTTTCAATGAGCAGCAAGCAACGAGCTCGCTACTCACATATCGCAGCGAGCATTGAGCAGGGACGAAAAAACCCCATCCCCATAGGTGGTTGTGCTGCATCGCCAACAGCCATCATAGCCGCTGTAGTAGCTATAGCAGCTACAATATCACCAGCAGCACGAAGCAACTTAGTAGCAACAAGGACAACAACTGTAACTACAGTAGCATTAGTAGTAGTAACACCAGTAGTAGTAGTAGTAGCAGTAGCAATAGTGAAATCAGCATCAACAATATCTGCTGTAGTAGTAGCAACAGTAGGAGTAGAAGCCATAGTAGTAGTACCAATAGTAGCAGCACCTACAGCAATAGTAGCGGCAACACGAGCAGCAACAATAGCAATAACAGGAACAACAGTAGCAGCAGTAGCGGTAGCAGTAGCGGCAACCGCAGCAACAATGTTTCCAATAGCAGCAGCATGAGCAAGGGAAAAAAGAACAAGAGCAACAGCAACAGATCTACAGCTGACGCAACAGCGGCTATAGCAACATTGCGAAAGCCACTGCTGATGTCAGCCATACTCGGCTGACGTTACTACAGATGTTAGCAAGACCAAAAAACTGAGGAGGGAAATCAAAGGATACCATGTCAGAAAATGGAGAGGGGTTCTTTGTTGGAGGGCCCCCCTTCCTACAATAACTATAGCAGTTGTAGCAGCAGCAGCAACTGCTGCCACCGCTAAAACAGCAATAAGAATAGTAGTAATAGCAGCATCAGTAGTAGCTATAGTAGAAGCAGCACCAATAGTGGCAGCATCAATAACAGTAGCCACAACAACCTCAATAGCAGTAGCAGCACAAGCAACAGCAACAACCACAGCAGCAGTAGCAACCGCGGTAGTAGTAGCAGCAGTAGCAGGACTAGTAGTAGCCACAGTAGTAGTAGTATTAGTAGTAGTAGCAGTTGTAGCAACAGCAATAGCACCACCAATAGTAGTAGCAATAGCACCCACAGCAGCAATAGTTCCCGCAGCAGTAGCAGCAGCAGCAGCAAAAACAGCAACAGCAGCAGTAGCGGCCATAGTAGCACCAGCAACAGCCACACCTTGTAGGCTCTGTGGTCAGTCATGCTCGCTCGACAGATCTGCTCGTCGCTTTGCTCCAGCAGCTCGAAACACTGACACAATAGCTAGCAGCACTCCAACCGCTGACATAGTTACTACATTAGCAACTGCAGTAGTAGCATCAACACTTGCCGTATTAGACATAGCGACGTTAGCAAGCACCTTTTGTCACACCCGGGTAAGCAAGTCCTGTGGTATCATATGCCAAGAAGTACTTGGCGAAGCAGAACACCCATGGCAAACAGTAGACGGTGAAGTTAGTCCTAGGTCCAACTCTGGATGTCGGCCGTAGGCCGAAGGACTTCGAAGCTCCACCGCCGCCACTTCAGGATGGCGTGCAGTTCCGAAGGTGGTAGCTTAGCCTCCGGATCTGGGCACAGGGCGAGGGCTTGTGGCCTTACTATGTTCTGCCCTTCGGCTCCACCCAGGCTGACAAGGTACATGATGTCGGTCGCACCGTGTGTGTCCTTGTCCCTGTTGCCCCTCCAGCTACACGTCTCGCCCCTGAACCCTTCCTTAGCGACCTCACCACTGGCGCACTCCCTGACCACGTATTAGCTTGGCACGTACTCATGCACCCTCATCGTCTGTCCAGTGACGCCGAGACCAGCCGCCTGATCCGGGAGTTCAGCTCCAACCGCATGGGGGAGACGGAGAAGTTCACCTCCTATTGGTAGCGTGCAGAGGATATCCAGTGCCGCCTCGAAATCGCCGCGCCATCCCCTCTCTCCGTGCTCCTGGCCACTAGGCGCGGCGACCCTGACGCCTTCTCTGATGTCTTTGTCCACTACTCTCAGGAGGTCCTCACCGCAATGGCTCCCCAGGGTACCCTCATGCCGTGGGCATACGAGCTCTTCCTTTGCATCAAAGAGGCTTGTGAGGAGTCACACATCCATTACACAAAGTCCCTCACCTCTCCTGACGTTGCCTCTGTGGCTGTTACCGCCCCTACAGCGGTAACGTCTTCCAGCGCCTCCTCATTCGGTAACAAGAAGCGTAGGGACAAGAAGGCCAAGGACCCCCAGTAGCAGTAAAGCAGATCCGGTGATGGCAGCCTCGTTTGCCACAACTGTAGCCAGTTAGGACACGGGTGGTATACGTGTCCGCTCCCGACTAACAAGGCTCGCGTCATCTCCAGCATGTGTCGCCAGTGTGAGCGTCGCCTTCCCACCACTACCGTGACCGTTGTTGCTCATGTTGCATCCGCGCCACTCGCGATGGCTCCACCGCACTACCTTTCGTAGCTGCACGTACCCGCTCCTCCGTCACCGGCGCTTTTCTCCTTCGTCTTGGACTCCGGTGCCATCACACCCCATTCGTTCTACTCCATCGAACCCTCCACCTGGTAGGGTCAGTTGGAGTAGCTCATTGCACTCCGGCTCGATCTTCCATGTCATTCTCCCCAAGGAAGTAGGACTTGCGTCGTTGCTTGTTCCATTGCTTTACCCTACATGATAAAGTATGTGCTTTGGTCGTGGCCTGTATCTTCATCCACTCCTTCCTTTGTCGTCCCCTTCCCACCTGCTCCTCTTTGTGATGATGTCGCTTGGCTGGATGATTGGGAGCCCCGGTTTTCACCTCCGTCCTCCGCCGGCCGTGTCTCTCACCAACTGCCATGTGAGAGACAGTGACCTGGCCACGCCGGTGGAGGATCTGTTACAGGCCTGGATCATCAACTCCAGGGCCACGCATCACATTACGTCCTCGCGTGAGGCCTTCAATGTCCTTAGTCCCGTCACCGATGTCTTCAGGGTTCGGACGGGTTTGAGTCAGGTGTTATCTGTTCGTGGTGTCGGCGTTGTTCGTTTCCGTGGTCCAACTGGTGATGTCTTCGTGACTGATTTCCTCTTTGTCCTTGGCCTTGAGGTGAGCCTCCTGTTTGTCACAGCCCCTGATCACATGAGCATGGACGTTCTGCACTCGCGTGGTGTTGGAAATGTATTTTTTCTTTCGTCATGTCATGTCGTCTTGCATGCCATCGCCGTGGCAACTTGTGGAACGTACCACGCCTGTGAGCTTCTACCTGTCGCCTCTTCATTGACCCACACTGGCCATGTGTTTGTTACAAGCACACTCTTTGTGTAGCACACACGTTTCCTGAATTGTCCCCTCTGTCACGTCCACTCTGCCGCTGTCAACAGCATGCTTCACACACAGCTAACCACAGGCCTTGATCCAGCCATCTTTCATCTCTCGTGTCCCACCGAGTGCATTTATTCTGTTCAGGGAAAGATGCACTATTCCACCTAGCCCTTGTCTGCCTCTCGTGCAGCCGCCCCGCTCGACTTGGTTCACTCTAACGTCATGTGTCCTCTCTCGATAGAGTCCGTCAGAGAGCACGGTTGTTATGTCCTAACCCTGACGGACACCTACTCTCGCTCTATCACTGGGTCTTTTGCCCTTGATGGAAGAGCGACGTTGCTCCCACCATTTTTGATTGGTGTGTTTGTGCTGATCGAGATTGTGGTCGGCCCATACGCCGCTTCTGTACTGATCGCGGGAGTGAGCTTTTTAGGGATACCACACTCTTCATCCCCTCCCGTAGCGTCCATCATGAAACGTCAGGACCTTACACGCCAGCCCAGAACGGCGTCTCTGAGCGATGGAACCGCACGCACCATGTGAGTCGAGTTTGGTCTCTCTGACATCTTCTTCTTCTTCGAGGCCATGACCTACATGACAGGAGTCTAGAACCGGATTCTCCACAGACCTCTTCCCCGTCAATCCACACCATACTAGCACTGGTATGGAGAGCGAGCTGACCTACGTCCGGCCAGCGTTTGGGACTGTGTAGCCATTGTGTGGATGCCTGCCCCATACAAGGGTAGCAAGCTCGAGCCTCGCGACTGTCCCAGCACCGTCCTTGGCGTCTCACCTCAGTCCAAGGCATGGTGCTTCTCGGATCCCACCCGACACTGCATCGTCGAGTCCCGAAACACCATTTTCTTTTAGGACTTGTTTTCCCGCAACCTCATTTACTCCAATGCATTGATATTCCTTCCGTCGCGTAGGAGAGTGGTGGGTCTGATCTCTGTCCAGTCATCTCTGGATGTCCCCTCGTCTCCACCCGCAAGTCCTGCGCTGGCTACCCCGTTCGTGTCTGCCAGCTCCTCAGGGCCAGCTGCCCCGTTCGTGTTGGCTAGCCCCTTCGGGCCGGCTGCCCTGTCTGTGTCCGCCAGCTCCTCCGGGCCGGCTGCCCCATCCATGTCGGCCAGCCCCTCTGGGTTGGCTGTCCCGTCTGTGTCTGCCAGCCCCTCCGGGTTTGCTACCTTGTCTGTATCCGCCAGCCCCTCCGGGCTGGCTGCCCCATCCCTGCCAGCCCCTCCGGGCCTGCCTCCTCGTCACTGTCCGCCAGCCCCTTCGGTCCAGCTGTACCATCTGAGTCCGCAAGCTCCTCCGGGCCGGGTGCCCCATCCGTATCCGCTAGCCCCTTTGGGCAAGCTGTCTCGACCGTGTCCTCCAGCTCTTGAGGGCTGGCTGTCCCGTCCACGTCCGCCAACCTTAGGGCTGGCTGCCTCGTCCGTGTCGGTGGGCTACACACAAGGTCCGGGAGGGAGCCTTCGTCTCAGGCCGGCAGTAGGCACTGAGGCTGCCTCCTCACGCCCTTTCGTGCCACGACCCACTTCCACAGTCGTGAGTGGAAATCCCGGCACCAAGGCGCTTGGCCTGGCCATGCTGTGAGTCATCACTCACCTAAATCCAAGGCCAGCTTTGGGCTATACCTTGTTCCATCAGGAGCACCGGTATGCCTTCGCGGCCACGTTGGCGCGTATGTCACTAGGGGCGCGAGACGCAAACGCCCTTCTTGTCTGTCCCACGAAGTGACCAGAGGACCCAGCCACCCTACGTGAGGCTAGAGGGTCTCCCGAAGCCGCTCATTAAGAGGCTGCATGTGCTAACGAGCTTGCTGCCATTCGGCAACATCATGTATATGAGCTCGTCAACCTCCCCCCGGGCCGCAACGCCATCGGCGCCAAGTGGGTTCTCCAGTAAAGGTTGAAGCTAGACGGGTCCCTCGACAAGTACAATGACTGTTAGGTAGCCAAGGGGGTCGTTGCCCTGTGATCCACTTTGACCAGATCTTCGCCTCGGTCGGTCGATTTTCCACTAGTCGAACGTTGTTCAGCCTAGTTGCCTAGCACGGGTAGGAAGTGCATCAGATGGATGTGAGTAATGCCTTCCTCCATGGCTCACTGGAGGACAAGGAGCTCAACATGGTGGAGCCTCTAGGCTTTGACAATGGCTCCAGCAAGGTCTGGAAGCTACAGAAGGCCCTTTATGGCCAAAAGCAGTCACCGCGCTGATGGAACCAGGAGATCAGTCGTATACTTCTTAGTGGCGTCGTCCATCGCAGCTCTGCCGATCCCGCACTGTTCATCAGTCCGTGAGGTCAGACCCTCTTTGATGTCCTGGTCTACGTTGACGACCTGCTCATCGCATTGCTGGATGCACCTGCCATCCAGAGGGTCAAGGACATGTCGCCTACCAGTTGGAGGACCTTGGGCCGGCATGAGTCTTTTTGGGCATTGAGCTTGAGCATGATTGCTCTATGGGCATCCTGCATGTCCATCGGGCCGCCTACAATCAGACCCTGTCCGGGTGCTTCGCTGAGGACATGCCCCTTGTGCCTCAAGCATCCTCACCCATGTCGCCCGATGGTCAGACGATGCTCAAGAGCTATGATCCAACTGTGGTAGGGGAGCCAGTAGACATAACCACGTATCTACACGTCATCGGGTCACTGATGTTTCTGGCGACAAGGACTCAACCAGACATTGCGTTCGCCGCCAACCTCCTTGTATAGTTCTCTTAGGATCCGTGTCACCCCCCCTTTGAGGCCACGATCCAAGTACTACGATATGTCGTCTCTACCCCACGGCAAGGAATCATGTTTCGTCGACAGCTGTCTATTGTGGCAATGGCATACACTGATAGTGACTAGGCCAACAGTCCGGACGGTAAGAGTCATATTGGCTGGATCTTTCTCGTTGGCTGCACGGCTATGTCTTGGCATAACGGCAAGCAAGACTTCATAGTGTACAACACTACTAAGGATGAGTATGTGGCCCTTGGTTCTGGCACTTGTGAGAGCGTGTGGGTGCATTGCCTATTGTTCGAGTTCCGTCAGTGAATCCCGTCCATCACGCTGGACTTTGACAATGAAAGTGCCCAAAAGCCCAGCGTCGTCCATTTTGCATGAAAACTGGACCATACCATAACATGCATGCAGCAAACACAGTCATGCGGTCAAAATCAGCTAGAAAAATAGCAGTGAGGAGTTATAGTTGTCTAAACCTAGGCAGTGTCTACGCTAGTCCACGGTACCAAAAGTGCCCAAAAATCATGAAACTTGGACTTTAGGCATCACATGGCGCTGCGACACAACAGTGCAGTCACACACAGCGCTTGACACATGCAAATAGCTTATGCAACGACCGTGACTAATGGTAGCATGACTGCCGAGGAGGTCTGTCAAAGGAGCTGAATACGTTGGAGGGAGGAGGCTCCATCAAATTGTGTGTAGGCCTCAGTATGCATCGACTCCACCAGACGACACTCCAGCAGCGTCCCGTCTCACCGTCATTCATCTCCACACTGATGTACACAAGCCGGGAGGACACAACAAAGTATGAGTAAGAGATGTGTGAAAAAGCAACACTCCCCCATGAATCAAAGGTGCACTACACATAGGCGTATAGGGAACGCAAAGACCAAGCGGACAGGGAGAGAGAGAGAACCTCATGGACGCACACTGACTGCACTCACAGCCGTCTTGAACGAGTCATGCTTTAGTGTCTTGGTCAAGACATCAGCCAATTGCCGTGCTTTCTCAACACACACATTATTGATACTGTCGTCATGCAGCAAGAAACACACATAGTGACACTCAACAATGATGTGCTTTGTGCGAATGTGATGCAGGCAGTCATTGTCAGCAATGGCCATGGAACTTTTACTGTCAAGGTGCAGCGTGATGGACGGGACTAACAGACGCAACTGAGACAACAGGCGGGGTAGCTGGCCCGGAGGGGCTGGCGGATGCAGATGGGGCAGCCGGCCTGGAGGGGCTCGCGGACATGGACGGAGCAGCCGGCCCAGAAGAGCTGGCAGACATGGATGGGACAATGGGCTCTGAGGGGCTGGCGGACACGGACGGGGCAGTCGACCCAGGAGAGCTGGCGGACACAGACGGGGCAGCCGGCCCAGGGGAGCAGGTGGACACGGACGGGGCAGCCGGCCCGGAGGGGCTGGCGGACATGGATGGGACAGCCGACACGGAGGGGCTAGCAAACGCGGACGGGGCAGCCAGCCCAAAGGACCTGGCGGATAGAGATGGTGCAGTCGGTCTTAAGGGGCTAGCGGACACGGACGAGGCAGCCGGCCCTGAGGGACTGGCGGACACGGACGGGGCAGCCAGCGTAGAAGGTCCTACGTGCGCAGACAGTGGGACGCACGGACACGACCGGATGGAGGACGGATCCATCACTCCCCCACGCCACAGAAGGAACATCAACATGCCGGAGCGAACAAGGTCGCAGGGAAATAGGTTCTCAAAGAAGAAGGCGTCCCGGGACTTGACGATGGAGTGCCGAGTGGGATCCCAAAAGCGCCATGGCTTGAATTGACGCAAGACGCAAAGGAAGGTGCAGGGCCGGTCGCAAGGATCGAGCTTGACACCCTGGTGTGCAGCAGGAAGCCACACGATGGCTACGCAGCCCCAGACACAGGCTGGATGGAGGTTAGCTCGCTCTCCACACCAATGCAGGTATGGTGTGGAATGACGGGGAATGGGTCCGTGTAGAATCTGGTTCTATCCCCATGTCATGTAGGTCATGGTCTTGAAGTAGAAGCCGTCAGGAAGACCGGACTCGAACCTCATGGTGTGAACAGTTTCAACCATGATGCGGTTCCACCACTCAGAGACGCCGTTCATGGCTGGCGTCTAAGGCGTTGACATCTCATAATGGACGTCACGGGAGGCAAGGAAGAGTATGGTCTCTCCCAGAAACTCACTCCTGCCATTAGAACGGAAGCGGTGGACAGGTCGGCCACACTCGCGCTCAGCACAAACAAGCGAGTCCCTATGGTGAGAGTGACGTCACTCTTCTTTCAGAGGCAGAAGACCAAGCGATAGCCAGAGTAGTCGTCCGTCAGTGTCAGGACATATCGACCATGCTCTTCGACGGACTCTATCGAGAGGGGACCCATGACATCAGAGTGAACCAAGTCAATTAGGGCGGTCGGACGAGAGGCACACAAGGGGTAGGTGGAATGTTACATCTTCCCATCAGCACAATCAATGCACTTGATGGGACACGACAGAGGAAAGGTGGCTAGATCAAGGCCTGTGGCTGGCTGCGTGCGAAGCATGCTATTGACAGCGGTCGAGTGGACGTGACAGAGGCAACGATGCAAGAGACGTGTATGCTGCAAAGAGAGTGTGCTAGTAACAAACACGTGGCCAGTGTGGGCTGATGAAGAGGCGACAGGCAGAAGCTGACAAGCGCCATACGTGCCACAAGTTGCCACGGCGATGGCGTGCAAGATGACATAACCTGACGGACGCAACGACACACTCCCAACACCACACGAGTGCAGAACATCCATGCTCATGCAATCAAGGGTTGTGAAAGACAGGAGGCTCAGCTCAAGGCTAAGGACAAAGAGGACATCATTCATGAAGACATTACTAGCATGACCACAGAAACAAACAATGCGGACACCACGAATGGGTAACACCTCACCAGAACCCGTCCGAACCTCGGAGACATCGGTAACAGGACCAAGGACAGTGAAAGCCTCACGCAAGGCCGCCGTGTGATGCGTGGCCGCGGAGTTGATGATCCAGATCTCTGACGGATCCTAGACCAATGTTGTCAGGTCGTTGACTCTCACATTGTAGTGGACGAGTGACTTGGACACGCTGGAAGGAGGTGCGAACGGGGACTGTCAATCATCCAACCAGGTGACATTATCAGGAAGAGGAGCAGGTGGGAAGGGTATGACAGAGGAAGGAGTGGACAAAAGTACAGTGCACGACCGCAGTATAGATATTTGTCATGTAGGGTAGGGCAGTGGAACCAACGACGATGCAACTCGCATGTTTCCTGGGGAGGAGGGCAAGGAAGGCCAAGCTGGACTGCGATGAACTGCTCCAAGTGACACTCGCGGGTGGAGGGTCTGACGGAGTAGACCAACTGCGACGTGACGGCACCAGAGTCCAAGAGGGAGGAGTAAGGCACCAGTGACAGTGGAGCGGGCGCGGATGGCTACGGAATATACTACGGTGGAGCCATCATAAGCGGCGCAGATGCAGCAGGAGCAGCGACTGTTACGGTAGTGGTAGCAAGGCAAAGCTCACCCTGGTGAAGCATGGTGGTGATGATGTCAGCCTCGTCAGTCGAGAGCACACACATGTACCACATGTGTCCTGATTGACTACATTTGTGGCCGACAAGGCTGCCACCACCAGATCTGTTGGACTAGTGCTGTGGGCCCTTGCCCTTCTTGCCCCTATGCTTCTTCTTGCCGGATGAGGAGGCGCCGGAAGACGTTGCTGCTGCTGGGACGACAACAGCCAACGGGGAAACAGCACGAAAGGCAAGGGACTCTCTGCAATGGATGTGTGACTCTTGACGGGCCTCCTCGATGCAGAGGAAGAGCTCGTATGCCTAGGGCATGAGGATACCCTGGGCAGCCATCGCGGCGAGGACCTCCTGGGAGTAATAGACGAAGATGTCGGAGAAGGCGTTGGTGGCCTTGCGTTTGATGGGACGTAGAGAGGGGGTGACGCGGCGTCTCTGAGACGGTACAAAATGTTCTGTCTGCGATGCCAAGAGGAGGTGACCGTGTTGGTCTCCCCTATGTGGAGGGAGTTGAACTCCCAGATCAAGCGGCTGATCTCGGGGTTACTGCATAGACGATGAGGACACATGAGTACGTGCCACGCTGTTGTGGGGTCAGGGAGTGCGCCAGTGGTGAGATCACGGAGATAGGGCTTTAGGGCAAGATGTGTAGCGAGAGGGATAATAGGGATGAGGGCACGCACTGCGCGACCGGCGTCATATACCTCGTCGGCCTGGGTGTAGTCAAAGTGTAGTACATACTAGGACGACAAGCCCTTGTCCTGTACCTAGATCTAGAAACTGAGCTCCTAACTCTGGAACTTCTTGCTAGCCTGAAGTGGCGGTGGTGGGGTTTCAAAGTCCTTCGGCCTGCGGCCGGCACCCAGAGTGGGGCCTTGTACTGATTTCACCATCTATTGTTGGCGCTGGGTGTGTTGCTACGCTAGGTACTGCCTGGTATAGGATACCATAGGGCTCCCATACTCGGATGGAACAAACAGTACTTGGTGAAGCTACTACTGCTCCTGTGGCAGTTGCTGATGCTATTGCTGTGGCTGCTGATGCTATTGCTGTGGCTGTTGATGCTATTGTTGCGACTGTTGGTACGACAGTTATGTTGGCAACTATAATACCTCTAGCAATTGTGTCAGCGTTTCAAGCTACTGGCGCAAAGTGGCGAGCGAATTTGTTGAGTCAGCATGACTGTCGAGAGAATGTGCGAGGTGTTGGTGCTGCTACCGCTGTTGCTGTTGCTACAACGATAGATGTTGCTGTAGCTACTGGTATTGCTGTTGTGGCTACTACTTCCACTGCTATTGCTATGGCTGCTGTTGCTGCTGCTACTATCGCGGCTGCTCTTCTGCTACTGCTAGTGTTGTTATTGCTATTCTTGTTATTGTTGCAGCACCGGAAGCTGCTCCTACTGCTGATGTTGTAACTACTGAAGCTTTTGCAGGAAGGGGGGCCCTCTAACACATGAGGACCCCTCTCCATTCTTTGACATGGTGTCCTCTGTTTCCCCTCGTTTTCTATGTGTTCTGCTGATGTCAATATTGACATCAGCAATGACGTTAGCCTAGGATGGCCGAAGCTAGAAGTTTCTGCTGCGTTATCTGCAAGGTTGCTAGTGTAGATTTTTTTGTTATTGCTGACATCAGCACTGACGTCAACAATGACATCAGCCGAGTATGGCTGACGTCAACAATGGCTATTGCACTGTTGCTGCATCCATTGCTACATCAGCTGTAGAGCTGCTGTTGCTGTTATTGTTGCCGCTGTCGTTGTTGCTGTTGCTGCCACTTCAACAAATACTCCAACTGTTGTTGCCGCTGCTGCTGCTGCTGTTGCTTCTGCTAATGTTGCTTGTAGCGGATTGGACGGAATCCTTGGCCAACTAGGCCAAAACCGCGGTGCTTGAGGGTCTCCGACCCTCAAGCCATCCCGTCCAACCGCCCACAGTCCCAGGTGACCCCGCTCCAGCCACGTGGCTCCTTCGACCGGTCGGCGTGGCACTGCCACGCTACATTGTTGCTGCTACTACTGTTTTTGCTCTTATTGGTGCTATTGTTGCTATTAGTGTTGATGCACCTGCTGGCACTGTTGCTACTAAGCTACTCCGTGTTGTTGGCACTATCACAACTGCTGTAACTACAGCAATGGCTGTGGTTGCTGGTGCTGCTGCTGGAGGGCCACCTGCGGGGATGGGGGTTTTTTTTAGTGGGTGTATGTTTTTTCCTCCTTCGTCCCTTCTCATTGCTGGCTGGGAGCTGCGAGCAACGAGCTTGCTGCTCGCTATTCGTTGTGAGCTACAAGCAACGAGCTTGCTGCTCACTGTTTTCTTCTCGCTGCGAGCAGCGAGCTACAAGCAGTTGCTACTACTACTGTTGCTGGCACATGCTGTAACTATTGCATGTGGCTCCTGCTGGCTGCTACTTCTTCTGCTGCTGCGGCCGGATGCTATTGCAGCATGCAGGTGCGGCACGCTGCCGCTGTTGTTGCTGGCTGTTACAACTTCCTAGTGATGTTGCTGCTGCCGGCTGCTACTGGTGCTTGCTGCTACCACACGTTGCTACTACTGCTGTCGGCTATTGCTGTTGTCCACTCACGCTGTTGTTGCTGATTGCTGCTACTGCTCGCTGCTCGTTGCTTGCTATTCATTGTTTGTTTCTCGCTACTAAGCTTGTTGCGTGCTGTTGTTGCTGCTGTCGCACTGTCAGCAGCACAATCGCTTTCCTAGTGTCGTCTCCACGTGCATTGATGCTACTCCAGCGTTGGTCCTTTGTGCCGGTCGCGCGCCCACCACGCTTTCTGTGCGCTACACATGTGGTCAGGGCGGGAGCCTTCGACCAAGGCCGGTAGTGAGCACTTAGGCCACCTCCTCACGTCCTCTCGCTCCACGACCCCCTGTCACCCCACGATGCTCCTTGCCTCCTGTCGGACCCACTTCCACAGCCGTGAGTAGGGACCCCGGCACCAAGGCACTTGGCTTGGCCACGCTGTCAGTCATCACTGACCTACATATCGTGTCAGCTTTGGGCTAGGCCTTGCTCTATCAGGAGCACCGGTATGCCATCGCGGCCACGCTCAGGCGTATGCCACCTGGGACGCAGGACGCACACGTCCTCACTGTCCATCCCACGGAGCAACCAAAGGACCCATGCATCCTTTGCGTGGCTTGGACATCTCACAAAGCCGCTCATTGGGAGGCTGCATGCGCCGCCGAGCTTGCCGCCATTCGGCAAAATCACGTCTATAAGCTCGTCAACCTCCCCTCGGACCGCAAGGTCATCGGTGCCAAGTGGGTTCTCCGGCAAAAGTGGAAGCCAAACGGGTCCCTGGACAAGTACAAGGCCCAACTGATAGCCAAGGGGTTTCCTCAGGTCCCTAGGATCAACTATGACTAGATTTTTATACCGTTTGGTCGGTTCTCCACTAGTCAAGCGTTGTCCAGTCTGGTTGCCCAACACGGGTGGGAATTGCATTAGATGGATGTGAGCAACGCCTTTCTCCATGGCTCACTATAGGGCGAGGAGCTCTACATGGTGCAGCCTCCAGATTTTGACGATGGCTTTGACAATGTCTGGAAGCTGCAGAAGGCCCTTTATGGCCTGAAGCAATCACCGCGTTGTTGGAACCAGGAGATCCGTCATATGCTTCTGAGCAGCGGCCTCCTTTGCAGCTCTGCCGTCCCGACGCTGTTCATCAATCCGCGAGGTCAGACCCCCGTTGTAGTCCTCGTCTATGTCGACCCTCGATGCTCATTGCATCGCCGGATGCAGCTGCCATTCAGCGGGTCAAGGACCTCCTACATGCAGCCTTCCAGATGAAGGACCTCGGGTCGACACGAGTCTTTCAGGGCATGGAAATTGAGCATGATTGCTCTATAGGCATCCTGCATTTCCATCTGGCTACCTACGTCCAGACCTTGTCCGGGCGCTTTGCTTAGGACCTGTCTCTCGTGTCGAGAGCGTCCTCACCCATGTCGCCAAATGTCTAGAAAATGCTCAAGAGCTCTCATACCAAGCTGGAAATCTCCTATAGCAGGAGGTAAGGGCAGAAGCGTTGTTGATGCAACGTGCGAGAATCCATACTCTTTGTTTAAGCTGCCCCCTCAGTCTGCTGCACAAGAGCTTAGGTCTGAGAGCTCTGACATTTGTTACTCAGAACTACGTGCGCCAGAGTTAGCGCCAGACAACAGCTCAAAACTGGAAATGACGGATTAAGAACTGAGAATGAGCAACAATGGGAGACACCTCCAAATTCTAGCCCCCCCTCAGATCTGCAGAGCTTGTTACTCAGTTTCTAAGCCAATGAGAAGATTGATCTATTTTCTGGCAAGCAGGATTTTCTCGGTGAGCCGTTCTAGAGGGCCGACAGCCTAAAACCCGGGCGTCGTCTGTTTTGCCTAAAGATGGATCATACCATAATACGCATGCTGCGAACACAATCATAAGGTCAGCATGAGCTAGAGAAATAGCACTAAGTAGTTATGGCTGCCTAAACCGAGGTAGCGTCTACGCTGATCTGCGGTACCACAAGTGCCCAAAAATCATGACACTTGGACTCTAGGCATCACATGGCGCTACAAACGCAACAGTGCAGTCAGAAATAGCGCTGGACGCGTGCAGACATCATATACAGCAAGAGTGACTGCTGGCGGCACGACTGTTGAGGAGGTCTGTCGGTGGAGCTAAGCACGTCGAAGGGAGGCAACTCGAGGAAGCTGCATGTAGGCCTTAGCGTGCATCGTATCCACCAGACAACACTCGAGTAACGTTGCATCTCATCATCAATCATGTGCACGCCGATGTACACAAGCCGGGAGGACACAACAAAGTACAAATGAGAGATATGTAAAAAAACAACAGGAGCAAACGAGCTCGCGGCTATTACTCACACGTTGGTACAAACTGGACGTGTGGTCCCAAGGGATCAACAACCTGGTTCACCTAGTTAAAAGTAAGTTAGAGCAAAACTCAACCACATCGACCTCGAGTGTATATGGTGCATGCACTTCCTAGTCATTCCCTCATGTGAAGGCTAATCATCACACACTGTAGAGTACAAGCACGTTTGCAGGTGGGAACCGGCACAAATGAGCTCGCTCTATTCTTGCAAGTGGTCAAGATGCCAACGATTCATGGCCCGCAACATATGCGCCTTGAGCTTCATGTCAGCTTAGTCACCTACAGTGATGATGTATGTGAGTGGACAGAGTCAAGAGGCCACTTGCGTGTCTAACAGGTACAACCAACACTCTCCCATGACCTACAGACATACAGTCCACTCACCACATGAAGTAAGAAGACATACAACGAGCAGGAGATGTTCACACCAACCAGGGGAATCACGTGCACGCAATGGGCCAACTGCATGCACGACGGGCTTGAACATTCCACTGATAAGAGTTTTTGTGAGAAAGTCCACACGATGTTGACGAGTGTCGACCCATACAACCTGGACGTCTCCTACAGTAATGCACTCGCGAATGAAGTGGTGTGCAATAATGATGTGCTTGGTACACGAGTGATACATGCCATCATGCTCAATGATTGCCTTGGTGCTCTGGTTTTTGTAGCGCAGTGTGATGTAGCAAATGGACACACAAAGCTATTGCAACAGGCGAGACAACCACACATTCTCACATGTACCTGAGCGAAGCTCAACGTACTCACCCTCACAAGAACCGTGAGCAAGACTCTTCCAAAAGACACCAGTCCCACCCATAAGAAATATGTAGCCGGTGTGACTATGTGCATTTGTGTCAAGAGCCCATCAGTGTCAGTGTACCCGTCAACAACCACAGAAGGCTGTGATGTGTAGCATATTCCTACTCGTGTAGTGGACACTACATAACGGATGACATGTAGTGTTGCCTCAAGGTGCCTTTGACGAGACTACTCTGAGAACTGAGCGAGGAAGTTGACCGAGAAGGCCACATCTGCTCGAGTGGTAGTGGCAATATACATCAGTGACCCGATCACACTGAGGTAGTCGGTGAAATCGACAGGCTCACCTAGCTGAGATGTGTCGAGTGACTTCAATAGTCGTTGGCTAGCTAGAGTCATTAGTGTGGACGTAGTTGGAGTGTTAGTAAGTAAGGAGGCAAAGCGCTCCCACAGGACACGAATGTAGGCAGCCTGGTGAACATGCAGAGTGTGGCGCTGACGGTCACATTTAAGCTCCATGCCAAAAAACACTCGAGCAGGGCCTAGGTCCTTCATTTTGTAGGTGGACTGTAGAAGAGTCTTCATTGATTGCACTACTGTAGGATTGGGTGATGCAATGAGAAGTTCATCCATGTAAACCAGTATGCCCACTAAGGGTTGCGAGGGCGGACTCAAGAAGAGAGCAGGGTCGACATTGCTGCGACGATTTCCTCCTCTCACGAGTGTGTAGGTGATCTCCTGGTTCAAGCAGTACGGGGACTGTTTGAGCCCGTAGAGGGCATTTTGTAACCGTCAGACCTTATCGATATTATCTGCAAGTACTGGTAGCTATACCATGCAAATCTCCTCGTCCAGTTGTCAGTGCAAAAACGTGTTATTCACATCCATTCCACTTCCCAATTGTGCTGAGCGACCAGCCTTAGGAGAGCTGTGGCTGTCGTGTACCACCCAACTGGGGCGAACGTCTCATGAAAATCGATGCCTGGTACCTGTGAGAATCCCTTGGCTGTGACGCGAGCCTTATACCTGTTGATCGTGCCGTTAGGGTTCTGCTAGCGCCAAAAAACGTAGCATGCCAAAACAGCCTTGCGACCTGGTGGGAGATCATCAAGCTCAACAACTCTGTGTTCCTTGAAGATACAGAGTTCCTCATACACGGCTTTCTCCCAGCACTCAGCATCACCTGCCTCCCTTGCCTGACGTACAAAACCAGGATTAGGTGGGATTGGGGGAAGGCCACTCGCTACAAAGCAGGCAGCGATGTAGAAAGCAATAGGTGCCTCAAGAGCACTTTGAAACTCATGAGCTATAGGTGCTTAGCCCACAGCTGAGTTGGGGTGGACCACATTGACAACAAGACCAAGTGCATCCACTCCAATAGGTCTGGCAGTAGAGTCAGCTGCAGTGGAGGATGCATTGGAGTGAGTACGACGCTGAGGAGGATGTGTGGACTATGAGACAATGTACAACGGGAGGGAGCGAAGCCTCCCTCCGCGGGTAAACGACTTTGGACGGACTGGGTGGACATCGGTGACAAGGGGGTTTCTGACTCATCAACAAATGCTACCGGCTGTAGCGGAGGTGTTGGAGGGGAGACAGGAGAGAGTCGTTCGGAAGACTGTGCCGGTGTGTCACCAAGAACTAGCATAGCGCTGAGAGGCGCCGACTAGGACTCAGATGAGATAGAGGGAGAGGATGAGGCGCTAGGAGGCGTGTCAGGTAGAGAGGGTCCAGAGGGAGGAGAGGCCTCAGAGGAGGAAGGGAGAGTGGAGGAGGACGGGACCAAACCAGGGTCTGTGGATGAGGATAGGACTGAGCCAGACACAGTTGGTAGAGCCCCTGCGAGATCGGAGGCTGCGACTGACCCATCCCCTCCCCAAGCTGACGGAGCGAGGACAGGGAAGAGGGAGGAGCGAAACGAGACAGGTTGTAAGGAAGGATATTCTTAAAGAAGAGGGCGTCACGGGTCTCGATAACACGGGCCCGGCAAGGATCCCAGAAGCGTCAAGCTTTGGACAAGGCAGAGACACCAAGAAAGGTGCAAAGACGAGCATGAGGACTGAGTTTGCCGTCACAAAGGTCCTCGAGGAGCCAGACAACTGCAACACACCCCCAGACATGTACAAGGCGGAGGTCAGCTCGGAGAACGTACCATTGTTCAAAAGGGGTAATACGACAAGGGAGGAGACCATGAGGAACACGGTTCCAAATGAAAATCATGTAGGACATAGCCTTGAGGAGAGGAGGGAGATCGGAGGCACTAAGAAGAGTACAGAGAACAACAGCAAGAGTTATGTTCGAGCGTTCAGAGATGTCTTTCTATTGAGGTGTGTAGGGGGTCGTACCCTCAATGCACACCCTGCGAGAAGTGAGAAAGTGAGTAGTAGGACCCATGAACTTGCCGACACAGTCACAGTGAAAGACACGAAGTCGACGTCCACAGACGAGTTTACCTTGTGGAAGCCAGGACTGAAGGGTGGATTAGACATCACTATTTTGTTTTATGGTAAGGACCCAGCAAATGCAAGAGAAATCATCATTGAGGCAGAGAACGTAGCATCCAACCCCCCTCCAAGAATTCCATGAGATAGAGGACCCATGACGTCAGCATGCAGGAGATCGAGGGATTGAGATGTGCCGGTTTTAGAGGTGGAAAAAGGAGACCAATGCATTTTTCCCAGAGCGTAGTCAAGACAAGAGGGGGACAGGGGGCAAGGAATGTAGCGACATCAAGACCATCCGCGGGTAGCGTACAAAGCAAGCTGTCAATGGATGTAGTATGAATGTGGCACAAGCGGCGGTGCAATAGCTGTGCGTGACAGGATGTTTGAGACCAAGCAACATGCACGTGGATAAAGGTAGGAAGAGTGGGAGAAAACATCATAACACAAAGCAAGCGATCATAGCGTGTGCCATGCAGTAAGATGCGGTCAGAGGTGCAGTGAGAGGCAAATGCAATGTCGCAATTGGAGGAGAATTCCATGCCCTAGTCGTCAAGCATCGTGAGAGAGAGAAGAATCAGCTGAAGCTATTGAACATAGAGTATGTCAGGCAAGAACAATTCTCCCCGGGGGCCCACAAAGTGGACAACACCAACTCCTTGAACAGGAAGCAACTGTCTAGAGCCGGTGCGAACAAAGGGAACAGAGCCAATACGGCCAAGAGAGACGAAGAAGAAACGAGACGAATTCATGTGGTGGGTGGCTCCAGAGTCAAGAATCCAAAAGCCACCCGATGTACGAACAGTGGCGGGATCACGACTCACAACAGCAAGGGCAGCGTGAGGGAAAAGACGCTAACCACAGGTAGCAAGATAGCGGGGCAAACAGACAGATTGTCAATCCTCAATCCATGGGACATCCGCAAAGTGCCACCAAAGAAAATGACAAGACGCTCGACCACGTAACTCATCATCAGTAACACACGCAAGTGACTCTGACCCAGAGTGTCCACTCTCACCTCTCCGATCACAAAGGTGACGCTGGTGGACGACGTGGGAGAGGGTAGCATCCAACTGGTGCTCGTCCTTAGAAAGGCCTGGGGTGATGACAACCCTTGTGGAGGGGCGATGGGGGAGGTGCATGGGTGAGGTCCAAGTAGGAGGCGAATATGCACCGGACGTGGGGCCGTAGTAGAGTGCTCCTCAATACCCGGGGGCCACCCCCAAGAGTAAAGAAGGAGAGGTGGTGCTGCAGTTGTGCTGTAGGCCGGAGCGTCAATTGGAGCGGAAGAGCCATGGCTTGCGGACGTTGTGGAAGTGATGGTGATACGAGAAGACGATCTTGAAGAAGCCGTGGCTACTTGGGAGGTAGCGGGGGATGGGATACTGTGTGAGGCTGCACGACTGCGAGTGGCCTCTGCTAACGCTGCTGGTACTGCTGGTGTCGACGGTGCCGTACCAAAAGCGATTTACTGATTATGCTGACGCATTCTACGGGCAATGGAGGAGCTTACAAACGATTGAGGATGACGTTGATCGCATTGTGGCTCCTTTGCTGGAGTGTTCTACACGGTCGACGAGTCGTCAGAAGCTAACTGACAGTGGACGGCGTACTCGGTTGCGTCAGCTCGTGCCTCACGGTCCGTTGGGTCGTAGTCTTGACCAGAGTGATACCTTAGACTGTCTCAGCGGCGGCGTGACCACACCTCCAGCCTCGCTTGGTCTGCCAGCTCCTCGTTGCGTGTGATTGCCTCTTCAATGCGTGCATGTTTACGCCACCCCCTCTATTAGGTGGGTGCGGGGTCAGAGGTGGGTGCGGGGTCAGCGGCGGGTGGCGAAGCCAGGGTGATGGTTCAGGCCGCAAACACAACTGGTGCTGCTGTCACTTTGTAAGGAGATGGCAGACTCCATCTCGGTGTGCGCAAGACTCGGAGAGGAGATGTCGAAGTCGTGTGACGAAGGGTCCAGGTAGAATTCTAGCCACTGGATGTGTTGCAGCTAAGAGAAAGAGTTGCATGCTGAGAGGCAGTGCAGCAGAAGAGGCACTGGTCAAGAGCGTGGAGAGCCTGATGCGGTGAGATGTAGGTTGGGTGGCGGGAGAGGTGTGCAATGAGTTGGCAGAAACCATTGCTGCTATGGTCGTAGCACGGCCCATGTGGACGGATATGGACAGCAACGGAGGGTGCCGATGTAGTTGCTCTAACCACGGCGGAGAAGTGCAGGCAACTGCAAGAAAGCGCCTGTGATGGACGCAGTTTGTTGATGCCAAGATGTGCAACATCGATGAAGGACGCTGCTGCTGTCGTAGTAGTGGTTGAGACCAAGCTAGCAGCCACGTGCGATGCCGTTGCACGGAGTGACACCGCAAGAACTGCAATACGGTTTATTGTAGGCGGGCTGCAACTGAGAGGCGTTGCAGCTGTTGATGCAGCCGAGTCGAGCACAGGATAGAGTGCATGCGTGAAGCGTGGTAGCAATGGAGGTGACTGTGTGAGGCTACTACAATAGATGCTGCTGTAGTGGTCGGAGCCACAACCTTAAAATGTGAATGGCTTGCGCGGGATCACCCGCCACGTAGATGTGACCCGACGAGGTCTCAGGTTTGTTGCAAGGAAGACAGATTTTCTCCTGCTGTAATGCCATTAAGTAGCATTTATTGCTATGACATGCAAGCAAGCAAGCAAACAAGTGGAGAGAGCGACGCCATGGATCGGGACAAGCTCACGTTGTGCAAGAGTAGCGAGAGACCAACAGGTGTGAACAGTCAGGAGCTAGCGAGTTGATAAAACGCAGTTGATTGGGCCACCCACGCGAGGTTCTCGACGTGGGACCCGGACACCACACGGGGATCGAACCAGACCCTGGAGCAAACGAGTTCCAAGTGGTTTCTCAAATGCCGGTATGAACCGACGTGTGGTCCCAAGGGATCAGAAACCTGGTTCACCAAGCTAAAAGCATGCAAGAGCAAAACTCAACCAAATCCACCACGAGTGTATGTGGTGCATGCACTTCCTAGTCATTCCCTCATGTGAGAGCTAATCATCACACACTGAAGAGGACAAGAATGTTTGCAGGTGGGACCTGGCACAAATGAGCTCGCTCAATTCTTGCACCCGGTCGAGATGCCAACGATGCATTGCCCGCAACATATGCGCCTTGAGCTTCATGTCTGCTTAGTAACCTGCATTGATGATGTATGTGAGTGGACAGAGTCAAGAGGTCACTTGCGTGTCTAAGAGGTACAACCAAAAGTTCGGACTTCAATCACCAGTTGCTATGGAAGCACGGAGAAGCCCATTAGGTATACAGTGCGTGTCGACCGGACATCGACTCCCGATGTTGCATGTATGGCATCGATTGAGCGCCCATGCGATGGCATCCGAACACACCTTGAGTTGTTGAAGAGCAGCCTGTTGCGAACAACAATGATTGCGAACAATTCCAAAGTTGCTTCAGTCGTCATTGGGGTGCCCCCTTTTTTGTGTGCCTGAAGTAGGACCCCCTTGTCTCTTCCATACACCGTTTCCGCTGACTAATTGGCATGTTCACAATGCGCATTTCCATGTCTGCTGTGCTCTAGCAAGCCATCTAAAGTCGTGCATTGCCTCATATGCTCATAAGAAGACCCTATATCAGAGAAAGGTGAATGTTTGCACTAATGAAACATACCCTTGTTCATTCCAACTTGTGATGTGATCTTGTTGAAGAAATGTTCCATCTCTTCCGAAGATGAAAATCTCTCAAAGACTGTGTCTTATGTTTATCTACCATTCTTCACTCCCGAAGTTCCCCCTATCATGTGTTCAATCTCCTTCCTGAGCCCCTCAGACCATTACATTTCAACTTTACCCTTTTAATCATCTATGAATTTTTTAAAGGACGGAGTTGTTATATGCCCGTCGTCGCGGTTGATAGATCCGCGGTGCCCAATGTCGAAAACGACCCGCACGCGGTGTCCAGAGTCGAAAACGGAAAAGACGCGCTGCCCATAGTCGGAAAAATAATGACAGCTGTGCCCATGTTTCTCGACGCGCGAGCGAAGAGGGGCACGTCTGATATGTATTTCATGTATATCTCACTTTTGACATGTTTTTTGACATCGAGCTTCGCCGGTCGTCGCGAGCTCGCAGGAGGAGTTTCGCGCCGAAACCTCCCTACGAGCTCGCGATGACCCTGCCCAACCCCCCAAACCTACGACAAACTAGGGGGTTTGTCGTAGGTTTGGGGGGGGTTGCAGGATGCGGCGCACGCTGGGCATCTGCCGGCCCCCGCTACCGCGGGGCCCGGCAGATGCCCGGGCAAAGAAAAAAATAATACCCAAACCCCCGAGTGTAACTAGGGGTTTGTCTGTTATTGGGGGGGTTCGCGAGTTGCGGCGCACGTGTGAGAGAAGAAAGGGAATCTGCCGGGCCCCGCTACCGCGGGGCCCGGCAGATGCCCGGGCAAGTAA
>SZWC01007158.1:121046-131473 GCA_023375785.1 Penium margaritaceum | reverse complement strand
AAGCATACAACCCCAACACCGTGAACCGGTAAGGACTGGCCAGAACCTGTACGAACGGAACGGACAGTCGTGACAGGACCAAGTACCACAAAGTCACTACGACGACACGTCATGTGGTGGGTGGCATCGGAATCAATGATCCAAGTGCCACTGGAGTCACGACTGGTGGACGTCACTGTACAACGAGCAATAGAACACTCGGCATCAGAGGGACGCTCAGCCGTCAGTGGGAAGGAACGACGTACATCACGAAGGTGAGACTCATGAATCTAGTCAGTGTAGTCAGGCCCATCATCATCACATGCGGATTGTGCTCCCCCACACGTGTCATCACGAGTCAAGAGGACGGACAAACAAGCAGTCAGTGACCCACTCGACGATGACAACACACTCGCACCTCCCTATAAGCAAAGCGCCAGAAGATGACGAAGCTCGGCGATGGTGCGGTCACGTGGGTCTGGATCACTGCTGCTCGCCGATGAGGATGCAAGAACAGCTGCAGTCCTGGTCGCCGCACGTCCAGAGGAGTGTGCGGTCGACGTGCCGGACGCGGTGCGAGCGGCATGGGCAGCGTGAAGTCCGCGAGTGATGTGTTCCCAATCGAGTGGCTGCTGGCACTCGGTGTAGCGATGGGCACCTCCACAGTTGTAGCAGTGCACGGAGCGGCCACTGCTACCACAGGATGACGCCTGCTGCTGACTCGATCCGCGCTTCCTATTCTTCTTCTTCCCCTGGGCGGCTGCTGCAACGCCCTACGTCTGTGTGGGTGTAGACGGGGTCGAAGAAGAGGAGGAAGATGAGGTCGTGATGGAGGAAGGTGAGGGTGACTGCAGGCGGGAAGATGGTGGTGAGGCGAGGACTGCTGCAGCGAGAGAAGTCTCCTGATGTGCTACCGCTGCCTCGCGAGCCGACGTCACCTGGAGGAAAGGCTGATGGGCTCACGGGAGTAGCTGCAGGGTGGCGGAGAAAGGCTCGAGAGCAGCGTCGCTGTACCGTGTGAATATGTCGGTGTACTCCAGGCGAACTCCGAGCATTGTCGTCCGAAGCGCCCACAGCTGTGTGCCCCCTGAGGTCCCCAGACGCGTGTAGATACGCATGGCGCGTCGCCAGTAATCCGCTGCAGGCTCCGCTGGTCCCTGACGGAGAGAGTGAAAAGCACGAATGTGTGACGCAAGCGTGGCGTGCGTCTTTGCGGCCACTAGGGACAACGCCAGATCCAAGCCTCCACGAGGATCAGCTCCGGTGCCTGTGCCAGCCTCGCCGAGGAAGGGACGGAAGTCAACGACAGTCTCGCGTGGCATGGCGTAGAGAAGCCCTCGCATGGCCCGGGCTGCTGTCAGCACCTGTGCTGGATCTGTAGACTGGTATGGGCTGTGGTAGTAAGGCCAAACTCCCTCAGAAGTGGCCCACACCTGAAACAAGATCTCCCAGCAGTCAAATCCATCCTCGCTGATGTACCGTGGAGGTGGTGCCTCAAAGTCCTTTGGCTGCCGCTCCGTGGGGAGAGCAACCGCAGGATGAGGAGGGCGAGTGATGGGAAAAACTCCTGGAAGGGGATGATCACTGGGGAAGTCAGATGACGGTCGTATCGGGGAGACGGGTGGAGGCCGGATACCCGTCTGCAGCTGACGGAGGCGCTCCTGTAGAAGACGAATCTCCCGCTCCTGCGAGTCATCCTCAAAGCCTGGCATGAAGGGCTCGTCATCAAGAAGGTCCTCAGGTGGTGGGGAGACTACACCAGGAGGTGAAGCAGGCGGGGCACCTGTCGCGGGCACCTGAGCTGAGTGCTGGGTGGAGGCCGCAACGCCGGCAGCTCCCTCAGAAGTCCGCGGAGGAGCCGTGGACTGAGCGCGCAAAAGCTCAATCAGCGTGCGGATCGCGTCAGTCTGCTCTCGCTGCAGACGACGCATCTCCTCCTGCTGGCTGCGCAGGTCCTCAATGGCCTGCGAGCGAGGGCTCAATACCCCTGAAGAAGAGGAGGAGGGATCACCTGGTCCCTTGTCCTTGTCGTCGGGCGAACTCATGTCGCCGCTCACTATGGGACGACAGGTCAAGTTTGCCGGATTTCAGAACCGTCTGCGTTTCTCGAGGAGTTGAGACGCTGGCAACTTTTGACTTTCGGTTGAAAATTTGGCTGAGTGTAATACTGACGTCAGCAACTGGTTGCTAACGTCAACACGACCTGATGACGTCAGCAACGAACAATGCTGACATCAGCTCGTCCCGTCTTTTTTTTTTTCTTGTCATCGTTCTGCCGCTGCACGGTGGCGCGCGGTAGCTCCGCGGAAGCTGGGCAGCAGCTTCCGCCCAGCTGCTGCTGCAGTTGCGCTATCAGCTACAGCAGCAGCTGCGTGTGCAGCGGTGGCAGCGGCGGCTGCGCTGCTGCTGCTGCGCACGGCGGCTGCTGCTGTGCGCGGTGCTCCTGCTGCGCGCTGCAGCTGCTGCTAGCCGCCGCCGCCGCGCGCTGCTACTGGCTGCCGCCGCCGCGCGCTGCTGCTGCCGCGGCTGCCGCTGCTGCTGCTGTGCCGCTGCTGCTGCTGTGCCGCTGCCGCTGCTGCGCTGCTGCTGCCGACGCCGCTACTGCTCTGCTACTGCCGCCGCTGCTGCCACGCTGCTGTGGCGGCCGCTACTACTGCGCTGCTGCTGCGCGGCTGCCGCCGCCGCCTCTGCTACTGCTGCTCTGCTGCTACGGCTGTGGGGGGGGAGTGGCGGCTGCACGCATCGCAGGCGCCACACGCCTCTGCGTGGCAGTACGCGCTGCTGCTGCTGCCTCAGCAGCTGCGATCTCACATGGTGGGTGGAGTACGCGGACGGCGAACGGCCGTCTCCAGCAGGTCCCAGAAGATCTGCTGCAGCGGTGACTCTCACTGCTGCTGCTCTGCTGCGTCTCTGCTGCGCAGCTCAGTGAGATCTGTCTCACTGCTCTGATACCATGAGAAAGTGCGTAGAAGCTTCCTAGCAACACGGCCGCTGACCGGGCGTCAGTGCCTAGTCAGACGGTGACGACAGTCACAGGTCGTACACACAACGGCAAGGGTTTGGCTAGGAGACACAAGTCAAAGTGTCAGAATGCTTCAATATAGTATATGCAGAGAGAAATGACGGCTGACAGGTCCAGGGCATAAATACCTGCCGCGGCACACGGCGGGTGTCGCACGCGGCAGTCCAAGAGCTGTCCTAAAACCGGCCCAAAAACACTGTTTTGGCCGTAACTCTGCGCACACATGTCAGAATCCTACGCCGTCTGAACCTAGACGTGCAGAATCAAAAGACGCACGCAACGACTGGTCACAAGCATGCATCCATCGACTGACAGCGAGTATACAATGCAAAAACATGCAAATGGGCCTCATGCCTAGTCCGCCGAAAGGCGCCTGCAAGACGTAGAAGGCACAGCAAGGAGTCCCGGTGACATATGGGGCTCTGGAACAGTGGTCGGTCAGCTCCAGACGGGTAGTCCGCCGCCTGTCGTCGCGCCGGTGTCACCAGGGCCGCCTGCCTCAGGGATCTGCACGAGTATGGACACGGCCGAGTGGTCACAGTAAACTGTACAGGAACGGCACAAAGCACAACAAGTATTTATACCTTGGACCTGTCAGTTGTCATTTCTCTCTGCATATGCTACATTGAAGCATTCTGACACTGTGCCTTATGTCTCCTAGCCAAACCCTTGCCGTTGCGTGTACGACCTGTGACTGTCGTCACCGTCCGACTAGGCACTGACGCCCGGTCAGCGGCTGTGTTGCTAGGAAGCTTCGACGCACTTTCTCATGGTATCGGAGCAGTGAGACAGTTCTCACTGAGCTGCGCAGCAGAGACGCAGCACAGCAGCATCAGTGAGAGTCACCGCTGCAGGAGAGTTCTCTGGGATCTGTTGGAGACGGCCGGTCGCCGTCAACGTATCCCACCCACCACGTGAGATCGTAGCTGCAGAGGCAGCAGCAGCAGCGTCTAACGCCTTGCAGAGGTGTGTGGCGGCCGCGGTGCGTGCAGCCGCCCTCCATCACCCGCAGCAGCAGAGCAGCAGCAGCAGAGGCAGCGGCGGCAGCAGCGCAGCAGCAGCGGCCATAGCAGTAGCGTGGTAGCAGCGGCGGCAGCAGCAGCACAGCAGCAGCGTGGGCTGCAGCAGCGCAGCAGCGGCAGTGGCACAGCAGCAGTAGCGGCAATCGCGATGGCAGCAGCAGCGCAGCAGTGGCAGCAGCAGCAGCGTGCGGCGGCAGCAGCCAGCAGCAGCGCGCGACGGCGGCAGCCAGCAGCAGCTGCAGCGCGCAGCAACAACCGCCGCGTGTAGCAACAGCTTCCGCGCGCAGTAGCAGCCGCCGCGCGCAGTGGCAGCCGCCGCGCGCAACAGCAGCCGCCGCGCGCAGCAGCAGCAGCAGCAGCGCAGCCGCTGCTGCCACCGCTGCACACGCAGCTACACAACTGCTGCTACAGCTGACAGCACAACTGCAGCAGCAGCTGGGCGAAAGCTGCTGCGCAGCTTCCGCGGAGTTGCCGCACGCCATCGCGAAGCGGCAGAATCGTGACAAGGAAAAAAAAAGAGGGGACGAGCTGATGTCAGCATTGTTGATTGCTGACGTCATCAGGTCGTGCTGACGTCAGCAACCACTTGCTGACGTCAGCATTACACTTAGCCAGATTTTCATCCGGAAAGTCAAAAGTTGCCAGCGTTTCAACTCTCGGAGAAACATAGACGGTTTTGAAATCGGGCAAACTTGACCTGTCGTCCCATAATGAGCGGCGACATGAGTTCGCCCGACGACAAGGACAAGGGACCATGCGATTCCTCCTCCTCTTCTTCAGGGGTATTGAGCCCTCGCTCGCAGGCCATTGAGGACCTGCGTAGCCAGCAGGAGGAGATGCGTCGTCTGTAGCGAGAGCAGACTGACGGGATCCGCAAGCTGACTGAGCTCCTACGCGCTCAGTCCACGGCTCCTTCGAGGATTTCTGAGGCAGCTGCCGGCGTTGCGGCCTCCACCCAGCACTCAGCTCAGGTGCCCGTGATAGGTGCCCCGCCTGCTTCACCTCCTGGTGTGGTTTCCCCGCCACCTGCGGACATCCTTGATGACGAGCCATTCATGCCAGGCTTTGAGGATGACTCCCAGGAGCGGGAGATTTGTCTTCTATAGGAGCGCCTCCATCAGCTGCAGGCGGGTATCCGACCTCCACCCGTGTCCCGGATTCGACCGTCACCTGACTTCCCCGGTGATCACCCCCTTCCTGGAGTCTTCCCCGTCTCTCGCCCTCCTCAGCCTGCGGTTGCTCTCCCCACGGAGCGGCAGCCAAAGGACTTTGAGGCACCACCTCCACGGTACATCAGCAAGGATGGATTTGACTGCTGGGAGATCTTGTTTCAGGTGTGGGCCACTTCCGAGGGAGTGTGGCCTTACTACCACAGCCCATACCAGTCTACAGATCCAGAACAGGTAGTGCCAGCAGGCCGGGCCATGCGAGGGCTTCTCTATGCCATGCCACGCGAGACTGTCGTCGACTTCCGCCCCTTCCTCGACGAGGCTGGCACAGGCACCGGAGCTGATCCTCGTGGAGGCTGGGATCTGGCATTGTCCCTACTGGCCGCATAGATGCACGCCACGCGTGCGTCACACATTCGTGCTTTCCATTCGCTCCGTCAGGGACCAGCAAAGCATGCGGCGGATTACTGGCGACGCGCCATGCGTATTTACATGCGTCTGGGGACCTCAGGGGGCACACAGCTGTGGGCACTTCGGATGATCATGCTCGGAGTTCGCCTGGAGTACACCAACATCTTCACACGGTACAGCAACACTGCTCTCAAGCCTTTCTCAGCCACCCTGCAGCTGCTCCCTTGTGCGCATCAGCTTTTCCTCCAGGTGACGTCGGCCCACGAGGCAGCAGTAGCACATCAGGAGACTTCCGTCACTGCAGTAGTCCTCGCCTTACCACCATCTTCCCTCCTGTAGTCACCCTCATCTACCTCCATCACGAACTCATCTTCCTCCTCCTCTTTGACCCCGTCCACACCCACGCAGACGCAAGGCGTTGCAGCAGCTGCCCAGGGGAAGAAGAAGAATAGGAAGCGCGGATCAGGTCAGCAGCAGTCGTCATCCAGTGGTAGCAGTGGCCGTTCCGTGCACTGCTATAACTGTGGAGGTGCCCATCGCTACACCGAGTTCCAGCAGCCGGTTGACTGGGATCACATCTCTCGCGGACTTCAGGCTACCCATGCTGCTTGCACCACGTCTGGCACGTCGACCGCACACTCCTCTGGACGTGCGGCGACCAGGACTGCAGCTGCTCTTGCATCCTCATCGGCGAGCAGCAGTGATCCAGACCCACGTGACCGCACCATCGCCGAGCTTCATGAGTCTCACCTTGGTGATGTACGTCGTTCTTTCCCACTGACAGCTCAGCGTCCCTCTGATGCCGAGTGTTCCATTGCTCGTTGTACAGTGGCGTCCACCAATCCTGACTCCGGTGGCACTTGGATCATCGATTCCGGTGCCACCCACCACATGACGTGTCGTCGTAGTGACTTTGTTGTACTTGGTCCCGTCACGACTGTCCGTTCTGTTCTTACAGGCTCTGGTCAGTCCTTACCGGTTCACGGTGTTGGGGTTGTATGCTTTGATGGTCCGTCTGGCCCCCTGTATCTCTCTGACGTGCTGTTTGTGCCTGATCTTGAGCTCAGTCTGCTGTCTGTGCGTGCGTGCACTCTAATGGGTCTCTCCATTGAATATACCGCTGATTCAGCGATTGTGACTCCTCTTGACACCCGTAGCATTGTCCTGCTTGCTTCAGTCGTCGATGATTTGTATCGCATTGCTCGGCCCTCCTCCCCTTGCTCTCCCTCCTCCTCTGGTCGCGTTTTTGTCACTGGTGTTCTATCCCCAGAACACCAGCGGTTGCTTCACCGACGTCGGTGTCACGTGGGCTCCGACACTGTGTCGAAGCTCATCCGGACATAGCCCGCTCTTGGTCTTGACGTGGCTTCTTTCGAGAAGCCACCCAAGACCGACTGTCTTTTTTGCGCTCAGGGTAAGATGCACCGGTGAACTTACCCTGATTCGCGTTCCCGAGCGCTGCGACCCCTCGAGTTGGTCCACTCAGACCTACTCCATCCTCTCCCGGTCGAGTCGCTGTCCGAGAGGGGCCGGTATGTTCTGACGCTGACTGATGACTTCACCCGGATGCGGTGGGTCTACAGTCTGCGTCAGAAGAGCGACGCCGCCCTTGCACATCGGCTGTGGCTCGTGATGGCTGAGCGTCAGTCTCGCCACATGCTGGATACCTTTAGCTTGGATCGCGGCGGCGAGTTCCTCGACGAGATGGACTCCTTCTTTGCTAAGCACGGCATTTTTCACTAGGTCTCCGCTCGTGCTACCCCACAGCAGAACGGTGTATCCAAGCGTTGGAACCGCACCATGGAGGATGCGGTCCGCGCCATGCGGTCTGAGTGCGGTCTCCCGGAGTCCTTCGCATTCGAGGGCTTCGCCTACATGACTTGGGTCAGGAACCGCCTCCCGCATGGTCCGCTTCCGGATCATGTTACACCGTACGAGCTATGGTTTGGCCACCGTGCTGATCTTCGTCTTGCACGCGTCTGGGGATCCCTGGCCTCCATATGGTACACCGAGGACCGGCAGGGGTCCAAAGTCTCCCCTCGCGGTCGCTTGTGTGCCTTCATCGGCATCTCCCCGCGGTCGAAGGCCTGGCGCTTTTGGGACCCCACTCGCCGTCGTGTCATTGAGTCCCGTGACGCGCTGTTTTTTGAGTCACTCACCTACCGTGATCTGACTTGGATCACAGCCCTCTCTGCGGCTCATGTCCCTTCCTGTGAGGGTCCTTGGCGGATGGGGGAGACTTCTTCGCCAGCGACCATTTCTCGTCAGGCTGATGTGTTCGCTCGAGTCCTCTCTCGATCTCCAGCACTTGATGATCCGGCTATCATTGTCGTTGGTCCAGAGATCCCGCCTATTTAGCTTGTTTCACACCCCACAGGTACCGCCGCTCTCACGCCTCCTCCTGCATCACCACCTGTATCCACTGGCACCCCTGCTCCGGCGTCTGACCCAGCCCAGCCCACTCCTGTCCCTACGTTGGATGACACTCCTGTCTCACTGTCCGGGGCAGCTATGCCCGCTGTCACCTCCAGCTCAGTGTCCCCCACACATGCATCTCCTCGCACGGCATCTGAGACTGCCTCGTCTCAGCCCCCACCAGCTGAGGTCATACCTATCCCTGTGTTCGTACCTGTTCCTGAGCCTGTAGTGCGTCCCTCGACCTCCGGCTACTCCCGTGAGCCCGGTGGTCGCCTTCGACCACTAGATTCTGGAGCTCAGCGAGCGTCGCGTTTCGGACCTAGACGCCCCTCTCGTAGCATCGCGAGCGGTGATCCAGGCACAAAGGCCTTAGGCCTCAGTGTCCGCACTGAGCTTTCAGAGGTACACCCAGCGTGCCCCATAGGGCACGACCTGGTCACTCGCGAGTTCCATATCGCCTGTGACGCAGCAGCTGATCTCGTGGCCGTCAGGCCTGACACTGAGGCGTGTGCACTTGCCACGCAGAGTTCCCCCTCTATGGCGCCCGACCCGGGCACATTGAGGGAGGCTCTCTCATCGCAGGATGGTGATGCTTGGCGAGCTGCTTGCGAGGATGAGCTTTGCGCTATCCGAGAGCACGGAGTCTACGAGCTGGTCGACCTTCCCCCTGGGAGGAAGGCAATTCAGGTCAAGTGGGTCTTTCGCAAGAAAGTGAAGCCGGATGGCTCACTGGAACGCTACAAGGCCCGCTTGGTCGTCAAGGGGTTCTCTCAGATTGAGGGAGTTGATTACACTGACACCTTTGCCCCTGTCGGCCGCATGACCTGAGCCCGAGCTCTGTTCGGTGTAGTGGCTCAGCATGACTGGGAACTACACCAGATGGATGTGAACAACGCGTTCCTCCATGGCTCTTTGGACAAGGAGATCTACGTGGCTCAGCCACCAGGCTTTGAGGAAAATGACAAGGTCTTGCGCTTGCGCAAGTCCTTGTACGGCCTCAAGCAGTCTCCATGGTTTTGGAATGGGGAGATCACTCGCACCTTGACTCGCGCAGGATACGTACAGAGCGAGGCAGACCCCTCGCTCTTCATCCTACCGACACCCGAGCGGTTTACCGCCATCCTGGTCTATGTTGATGACCTTCTGAACGCGTCTCCATTGCTGAAGGCCGTGAAGGAGGCCAAGGCTGTCCTGCAGACCGCTTACAGGATGAAGGACCTCGGTCCTGCATCGGTGTTTCTTGGTATGGAGATTGTGCGAGATCGCAGACATCGGACACTGTTGCTGCATCTTGCCCGATACGCACGAGTCGTGGGGGAGCGCTTTTATCATCTCCTTGCTGTAGTGCCCACTGCTTCCACACCACTCACACCTGATGGGCAAGATGCCCTGAAGGTGGATGACCGTACACAGCTGGGGGAGACAGTGGACGTGACCTTGTACCTCCGTCTGATCGGATCTCTGATGTACCTGGCCACTACCACTCGTCCCGACATCGCATTCGCCGTCAACCTCCTCGCTCAGTTCTCGCAGGCTCCACGTGCAAGAGCCCTTCACGCGGCTGTGCGAGTAGTACGGTACGTGGTCTCCACGCCGTATCTCGGGTTCTGCTTTCGCCGGCAGTGTTCGGTGGTCCTTGACGGCTGCACTGACAGCGACTGGGCTTGGAGCCCTGACGGGCGTAGTCGCACTGGGTACGTGTTTCTGCTCAGTTGTACCGCTTTGTCTTGGCGAAGTGGGAAGCAGGGCTGCATCGCACGTAGCTCGTCGGAGGCAGAGTATGTGGCTTTGGGGGCAGGGGCTGCTGAGGCAGTTTGGCTACATCGCTTGTTTCTTGAGCTTGGGTAGTCAGTACCCGCCATTGTGCTGCGTTGCGACAACCAGAGTGCTCTCGCCATTGCGGAGAACTTTGGTGTTTTTCATGCTCGCACAACGCACATTGCGGTTGAGCATCACTTCGTTCGTGATCTGGTGGAGCGACGCGTGATCTCCATCATGTGGGTTGGCACTGACTTGCAGCGTGCTGATTTCTTGACAAAGGCACCTGCCCGCGAAAGTTTTTGGTGGCCATTCGTTCTGTTGGGCTTCGCCCCGTGCGTGACAGTGGTTGAGTGTGGGATGTTTGTTTGCGTCTCATCTGTTTGTGTCACCCACTATGTGGTTGTACCAGTGCTGCACGCGTATGGACATGCGTACCATCGGGTCATGGGGGAGTGTTGTGCTTTGTGCCGTTCTTGTACAGTTTACTGTGACCACTCGGCCGTGTCCATACTCGTGCAGATCCCTGAGGCAGGCGGCCCTGGTGACACCGGCGCGACGACAGGCGGCGGACTACCCGCTTGGAGCTGACCGACCACTGTTCCAGAGCCCCAGATGCCACCGGGACTCTTTGCTGTGTCTTCTACG
>SZWC01007158.1:76575-87362 GCA_023375785.1 Penium margaritaceum | reverse complement strand
TGGGCACCTCGAGCTCAGAATCGGCGGCACGACGGGAGTCGGTCTTGAAATGAGGGGCCGTTTCCGTCACAGGACTAAGGCGAGGCTGTAGCATACTCGCAAAAGCATCCGTATTCAATGAACGTCAGTCCTCAAGGCGGCCCGAAGGTCGAACAGCCGCCCTTGCGGCACACCTTCACGGATGGGTCGACGGAGAAGAAGCGCAAGCTCAAACGACGGGGGCCCCAGGCCGTCGCCTCTACTCACTCAGCGTCCAGCGTGGGAGACTCGCCGTGCATGATTCGAGTTTCAAATGCCAGAGGACCGCGCTAATTGTTGCAATCTACACTGTTCACCTCTTCGCTCATGGGTGGCCAGCCGATTGGGACTACTGGCATCCATTCGGATAACGCCCCACGGGACGCGACCGCGGACAGCCGTAGAGGGAGCAACGTCCGAGAAAGTCATCGCTGAATTCGAGCATCGCTTTCTGACATTGCCCAGAAACGGACGGCAGGGTCAACGATTCTGTTTCTCACTTCTTGCCTACCACATGGAATGGACGACGTGCGGGGGAAGCGTCAGACTTTGTGGAACCAGTCGTGCTTCCAACCGCATGACGGAAAGCAGCCTGCAAGTCGCGTGCCTGCCACCCGCGGTCCATCCGCGCTTCGGCACTCAACGGCGGAGGCAACCTGCGGCCGGTCGGCTCGTCCGTACGCAGCCTCCGCCATCAATACGATTCTTGAGTCAGACGGAAGAACAGTGATAGAACGCTGTGGATGTCACTCGACAAACGGACAGTCACGGCGGGCCTGGCACGCAGCGCTGCTGTATTCATCGGCGGCAATCTCTTACAAGATACTGGATCAGGATCTAACTGCAGCAATGTCGCTTTGGCGTTTCAAGCATGATTTATACGAGGAGAAGGTCCGTTTGGGCAGGTAATCTCTGGGTATTTCTACAACGGCTTCCGTTGTACAATGGCAACGGTGACCAAATCGAGGAAAACAACCGTCGAACATGTGCTTCAGGACAGGGAGGCCTCCAGCTCGATGACGGGAAGAGGACTCTCACGCATGTGAGAAGAATTGAGGCGAAAGCGCGTATTCGAACAATGTCCAATATGTGACGTATTCGGACATAGGTGATTCCTCGAGCAATTGACTAGAAGGGCATACATCGCAATGAGCCAAGCGCTGAAGTTTTTGATATCGGGATAATCTAAGTTCTAATTTTCCACAACAATACAACGAGGCTATCATCCAGTGAACACAGTAAGCCACAAGGGACGAAACTACATCAAAACGTATCCTATAAAAGAGGATTTTTTTTCATATCTTATTGTTGTATTCAGTTTTTTTTTGTTGAACAAAAGTCTAGTTTTTTTGTGAAAACAAGAAAAAAATACTATAGTTCTTACTCAATTTTTTTTATAAAATTATTCAAAATATTTGACTCTTCCAATAGCATGAATGGGCAGGTTCATGACAAAAGCAATTTTTTTGCTACATAAGAGACAATGCAAGAGCCTATTTGTTGAAATTCTAAGGACAGTTTGAAATGGAAACATTTCTTAGAATGAAAAAAATTCTATATGTAAAAAATTAATTATAACAACCTTCAAATTTTGGACGAATAAAAATGATCTCACATGAATTTGAAGAGGCATCCAAAGATCTACATCGTGCATGCATGGCTTTTACTCGTGTGCTCCGACAAAAAGTTGCATCTTTTGACCTAAAACTGGATGCCATTGCACATAGTTCTTTAAAATTTGATCACATGGCAAATAACTTGCATAAGTGAGAGAAGAGTCGTAGGTATTAGTAACTTGGCTTCAAATCTTTTCAAGCAAAATTTTTAAACAAAAGCAAGTTGCTAAAAGGATGAAAAATGGTGCAAGTCACATAACTCCCATTTTCAAGAACTATAACTCATCCCCCAACCATTAACACAAAACTAAAGTGACTGCCAATCTGACGCCTCTATAATTAACCCATGAAAACCAAAAAAGAAAAGAAAGAAACATTTTGATGCCTTATGTCATTCACTTGGCCACCCATGCCATGGGGCCTCATCCACGATGATCACAAACCCCTTATGGTGGGGTTTTTTATGCTTAAATCAAAGGTTTATGCAACATACTTGTGGAAATTTTTTAGGGTCCCCAGGGCTTGAGAAGGACCATATTGAGCATGCTATCGTGCACCTCCAAACACACTTGTAGAAATACAAAACCCTCCACACATTTTTATTCACACATTAGATACACATCATAACCAAAACATACGTTTGTGTCCCCACACCCAAAAAACTAGGAATGACATGCCTAGAAACTACAAGAATTCAGCACGACCACAACAAAGGCTTGGTTAGCCACGTTATCGTGTAGAGACCTTTGTGAGCTAACCAATACTTGTACAAATGCTAAACTTAGGTTGCTGAATCTTTTCTTCCGTGGAGAAACTACAAAATACAACAAATGAATGTACAAGCTCATCAATTCCCTATGAATAGTTCAGGAACAAAGCCATGGTAGTGCCATGCCCTGAACAAGGGAAACACCTCTTGCCAAGCGTTCAGCCTTATCGTAAGATTCTTGTGTGTCCATTGTCTTCAAGATTGAACGGCCTTCACAATGGCACGCACCCGCCTAGCCACGCTCGCAAAACTCTCCCACATTCAATGAGTTGATGGAGGCAACTCTAACAACACACGTGGGTGATGCTACCACAATGTAATTGCTCGAACAGCCTCCCAAAAGTCTACCACACCTTCCTCGACTAATAAACGTCTTGAGGGGATCTCGAACACTACCTTGGTTGAAGGAGCTTTGGTTCTAAGCCATGGAGCCTGGCACGTAGTCTAGAGATGTTATTGTCAAGATACTCGACTCAAGATTGTTACTCCCTTCCATAACACTGCTTTGGGAGGATAACTTGACCACATGGGTAGCCATCCCAACGGTCTTAGTGGTCCTAAATACTACATCTTGGGTAGCAACCCTGGCGGTCTCGGCCATCTTGACGGTCTTGTCAGTCTCGATGGTCCCAACAATCCAAATAACACATGTAGTAAATCGTCATCCCACATTGGACAATGTGTTCACGTAGTCATTCACAGACGATGTACGACACAAGCAAGAGGACCATATTATAGCCTCAACAACGTTGGACCTAAACCTTGTGGAGCTGACAACATCCAACCTACATTGACTGAGGAAATTGACAAAGTGTCCAACCTAAGTGAGAAAACCGAAGAAGTCATACCTCCCTTGCACTCTCCACGGAAGCTATGTATAGTCTTCAGTCATGAACACAACTCTAAGAAGTAGAATCTAGGTAAGAAAGGACCTCTATAACGCAAACTTTTGTGTAGGAATCTTTGCACTCAATAACCAAAAACAATCAATAACTTCACGTTAAACCCTTCAATTGGTACACCAACTTTGTCGTGCCAAAGTAGAAATCTAGCACAGTAATCGCTTCAACTAACACTCCCCCTTGACCATTACGTTGCCTTAGGCAGAAGCACTCAATGATTCTAAACTCCATTCCGTGGCAGAGAAATTGATGAAAACCTGAGTCAACACCGAGCTCGAGTGATGAGAAAGAAGTTTGTTGTTGCCTCTAAACTCCACAATGTGCTCTCCCTCACATTCGGCTCCTAAGTGTATTGCACAATTTTTGTCTTAGTCCGTAGACACTCTCTCATACTTTTGCATGGAGAAGGAAAGGTCTGGTACGACTCTCTATGTCATCCTTGGTTGTTGTGTGCATTTTGGCAACCCCCCGTTACGTAGGGCCAACCTTTTCCTAAGTTCAAAAAATCCAATGTTGAGTTCTCCTCTCCTAGGAAGTTACAAATGACCAGTCTTCAAGCTCATGGAATTGCCTTGATACCTAGAAACCGATTTTTGAGTTGCTCTTGCAAGTCCTTGCTTGTCACGACACTGGAAAAGGTCATCTTGCCTTACCTTCACAAAAGTGACTCTTTCGAGATCATTTTAAAAGCCCTTTAAGCCGCTTTTTCCTTGCCCCTAAGCCTTCAGCTACAACTTCTCAAATTTGTTCATTTGTGAGAAGGTTGATAATGTCTAACCACTTTGATTTTTGTCAACGATGATGGCGAATGTACTTCACTCTCACATTACATCACGTTCAAGTTATTTGCACTGAGGGGAGTTGACGGTATGTGCCTCTCCTATTGTTGCACCATTTAGTCCTTCAACGATAAGTAGTCTGCCGTTGGAGGCCCGCTATACTATGGCATGGCTGATTTGCCACGTTCATCCCCTTTTGCATGATGTTCGGTCAGCTCGCCCAAAACTACAAACTTTGTGGTTCTTTGCTAAGGGTCGCGAGCCAATGCTCGCGTCAGCGAGTAAGCTATTCTTGAAATCTGTGGCGCTTACAACAGGAAGCGTCATTGTATTTCAAATTGGGCGCAATATCTAAAGGATGCGGTTTCAAAGTCGTAGTGGCAATTTCTAGTAACGATGATGCTTCGCCTGCTCCGACTATGTGCAAACACTTAGAACTGCCAAATGTTTTCCGAAGCTCCCAAACTTATGCACAATTCTTGTTTGTGCCCCTCTTCTTGCAGGGTGCATTCCAAAATTGGGACTCAAGGTTGGTTGCGGTGGCTTCCCTATGTCGCGATTGGTGATGAATTGTTGTAATTGCTATACCAAACGCTCTTTCCACACGTATTGTGAGCGGTTAACATTTTCTTCATAAACTTACTTTGATTCAATCCTTTGCTTTGAGATCTATTTAGAATAAAAAATTGCTACAACCAAATACAAATGGGTGAATTTCAAGGGAAACGCTTGTTATAAATCTACTTCTTGGTGCCCCTTCCCAAGGACGAGGGCCAACTTTGCTATACAAGAGCCATTTTCTTAAACAGTGAGAGCTTAAAGAAGGTCATGGCAATATCAGCATTTTTTTTTGTTTTTTACCGATCGATTGCTTCTTGTACTCCAAGTCAGGGTTTTCTCTTTGTGTTTTAAGATGTTGCCAATACTCTTGAACATCTAATTGATTTTCTATGAAACACTAAGAAGTTGAGAAAATTGCATTAACTAAAAATTTGCTTTTGTTATCCTCTCCTTTCAACTCTACGAAGCTATTGTTCTGTGTAATTGAGAGCGCAATTCACAGATGGTTTGCCATTCATTGATTGATGTCACTTTTATCATGCAATTGTGAGCCTTTTGATAAACTCCATTTTGTTCGCTGCAGCGACAATAATGCGTGTGTCGAAGGACTTTGTTCACTACCTGAGGCCTCCTCTCCCTCATTGGTCAATGTCGCAAACATAGCAAATACATAAAGGTAACAAAAAAACAACTGCCACCGAAAAGGTTTGAGCTTGAGTGTCTCCACCCAAACGTTTTCAAAGGGACGTAGCTCCATCATGCATGCCAATTGCCACAAGATGGGCTTACCACAACGTCCTATCAACGTAGCAATTTCCTCATCCTTGGAGAATTGCTCCATCATGCATGCCACCTGCTACGAGGTGGGATTGCAACAAGAACTTTCCCAAATGGAAGGGTTCTTCTCCGTTTAGCTCAGCTTGTCACGCATGCCACCTACAATGTGGTGGTCTTGCTACAACCACCTACACTCATGAGAGGATTTTATACAACTTCATGCCTTCACCAAAGCTCTTCAAGGCACATCAAGGACTTCATATTCCCTTCTCCTTGGACCTCACATGCTTAAACATGCCAATGTGTTGTACAATTGGCTCACGTTTGTTGCTGCTAGCCTCCGTGCCATCCTCAAACCCACTCAAGCCTAGAAGTAAGCATGGCCAGTCCAACACCTTAATTATGGTTATCCATTGTTGTAATTGCCCTGCGTCACTTTTCCTTAAAGAGTACTTGTGACTGGCATGATATCACAAAAATGAGGGATCCACATCCCTACCATAGTCATACAGAATATGTACTCTACCCTTCTCTTGCTTCCTTTGTTGCCCAATGAGTAAAAGGAAGGGCAGAGCTGTTGCGAAAGATCAATATTGAGTCATAAGTGTAGCATTCAGCCTTGTTGCAAGTTTTCTGACACCACTTATTCTTTAACGTATGGCAGTTAGCCGACTAGTTCCTATCATCATGCTGCTTCCCAAAGCAAATGCATGTCGATGCCATTGGAGCTACCAAGAACTTCGTCTCTATGTGGTGTGTAGTGCAAGCATAAAGAGCTGTGCATGCTACACCACTTTCTTTGTTGAAGATTAATGGTCAGCTCACTGTTGGTGACCTTGTGCACAAAACTTCATGTTATTGCCGTCTTTGCCTTCTTCAAGCTTATGAAATGGAAATCTTCCACATATGCAAAGGTTCAAGCCATGAGCCTCAAACAGTTCCTCAGGGTATGCTCTAGAAATTTTCTCAATGTGAAGCAGACTAAAGCCAATGGGTTTTAGGAAATATACAACACCCTCCACGTTCCCTTGATGGTATGAACACAAAACTACATCTTTACCTATGGAGTTGTCCGCTACCGTGACCGAGGTTTTGGTGACCTCAATGTGATCCTCTGATACACTCCAAGCATGAAAGACTTAGTTCCACCATGGCACACTTACCCATTCTGTAACTTGTGGTACTCATATTGCTCAAGTGCATTTCTTTGCAGAATTGTGCTCCATCTACACTTAGTGAAAAAATGTAAGATTGCTACTTATTCCAACTATGCTGCAAATTCTCGTTCTATCACTCACCTTTACACACAATTACGGGGAAGAGATGCATGGAATGGAGCTTGTTATTTCTGCCAAACCCTTGCATTGCACAGTACACAATGTTTCTTTATGTGCCTAAGTATCTTCAAGCACCATAATCCATCATGGTTTTTGTAGCTCCTGTAGACTTAAAGCTATTTTCTCTTGTAGCTCCACAATCTAGGCCACCTAGGCCTCAAATGACAAGTAAAAATCTCATTAGGCGAGAGTTATTTGTTGTTTCAGACATTCGGAGGTGAATTTTGTTGATGGAATCCTTTAGAGCATGGAAGACTCGAGCATCGTAGGAGGCGATGTAAATTGTGGCAAATCTTGTAATGGCGCCAACTTGACTTCCAATGGATGGTTCCAACGCATTTGGTTGTATAACTACTTATGTCGTATCACTTGTGGTGACAATTGTGCTAAGAGTGTGGCTAGGGCCTCAGATACTTAATTCTCATGTTGATTGTGGAACCCTTGTGCGCCAATCTGCTGCCAAGGGGTGTTCCTTTCAAACTCAAAATCATGTCCTCTTGTTGCCATTTGATGACCAATGTCACTTTGCACTAGTTCGTGTGCCATGAAGGGCATATTGCGTTGTAGCTCTAAACAAGTGGACTCCAAACAGTTGCATAGATGCTCTCACTAGCTTCTGTGCAGACAAACGGGAGTATGACATCTACGATGTCACACATGCTTGCGGAATTTGTGCAAATATTGATTATTAAACCAATATGAGTGATTGAATTTGCATCTTCTTCTTCATCCGATACAACAGTTGCTCATGCTTCAAGAGCTCAACTCTAAAGGTTTGTTGCCACTCTTTTAGCTTAAAGAGTGACAAACACTTCTTGAACAACCACTGCCGCAAGTCTTCAATTGCATGTGTAGCAATGTTGCTTGCTTCTTCCCCTTGTATTTGTACCAAGACATGGGCCGCAAGCTACGCTGCTTGACGGGTAGTTGCATGTTAATGTGTTTGAAATGCATCCTTTGCCAAGCTCCTTGGGTCTGTAACTCCTTCTGCCAGCCATGTGTCAATCCTGCTATGTTTTGAGCACATGTGGTAATCATGATGCACGTATGGACGATTAGTTGGTACAACACAAGTGCCACAATTCTCCGTCTTGAACATGACATTAGTACCTTTCACCTGTGCAGGTTCAACGCGTATTTGGTTGTATCAACAAAAACCCATGAAAGGAGACCCATATTGTCCCCAATCAAAGCTCAAGCTACTACCACTTCTAGTGCTTTTGCTCATGGCACAACCCTAACGCTACTACCACTACTAGTGCTTTTGCTCATGGCACAACCCTAGGGCTGAAAGGCTGTCTGGCATCCTACTAGGCCTGTTAGCCTGACACAACCCTAGGAAGCTACTACCACTACTAGTGCTTTTGCTCATGACACAACCCTAGGATGCCAGGCTGCCTCCTAACCATGTTGTCAGAACTCTTCTTGGGTTAGTGGGTTGATGAAGGGAACTCCAACAGTACTCACACGTGATGCTACCACAATGAAGTTGCTTTGGCGGCCTCCCCCCATGCAGGCACACCTTGCTAGGCTTGTAGGGGTCTTGGAGGGATCTCGAATAGCACCTTAGTCGAAGGGGCTTCAGTGTTAAGGCATGGATCCTTGCACCTAGTCTTTACATGCTGTCATTATCGAGATACCAAACTGAATAGCATTGCTTTAGCAGGATAACTTGACCACATAGGTAGTCTTCCCAACAGTCCTAGTGGTCCAAACTAATAAATCTTAGGTAGCAGTCCCAACGGTCACGGCACTCTAGTTGGTCCAGACAGTCCCGGCAGTCCCAACAGTCCAAGTTGCTCATGTAGTAAAGCATCGTCCCACATTAGACAATGTGCTGATAATGAAGTATTCCCAAACGAGGTAGTACACAAGCTGGACGACCTTGTAACAGCTTAAACACCATTGGACATAAACCTCGTGGAGCTGACAACATCTAATCTGCATCAACTGAGGCAATTGATGAGTTGTCCAACCTAGGTTATAAACCTAAGGTACTCACACCCCCCTTACACTCTCCATTGAAGTTATGTATAGTCTTGAGTCATAAACGCAACTCCAGAAAGTAGAAACTGGGAAAGAACTATTCCAGACTATGGAAAAAACTCATTGTAGGAATCTTTTCAATGAATTACAAAACAAATCTATAACTTCGCGTTAACTCATTCGATTGTTGCATATACCATGCAGTGCTGATGCTGAAATCCAGCGTCATTATCATTCTAACTCGCACTAAGGATTGTTGAGAGTTTAAGTAGTTTTATCAATGGGTTAGAAAAATAAAAAATATCTAGAAAAAAGGCATGTTGTCTTGAGAATGAATATTGCATCACAATGTTGATGTCATCACGCTCCTCCAATAATGAAAAACCCATCTATTGATGTGTTTTTTTATCGTTCAAAGGATGGGTTTGCATGGGGGTTTTTTTAGGGGATACACGAGCATCTCATATGTCCTGTGGGATTAGGGCTTAGTAAATTCTTGCATAAAAAAAAACCTTAACCCCAAGTGAAAAGAGGGGTTGGGTTCAAAGTGTGTTATCTCCAAACCAGTGGTGGTTTGGGTGTCATGAAAACATAGTCAACGTTGTGAAATGGGCATTTTTATTTTATCACGATGGAGCGATGGCACTTTTGTTCCAACACAAAAACCCCTATTGCTAAGGAGGATTTCATGTTCTACAGGAGCTCCACTGGTGTAAAACATACAAAAGATGAAGTTATGATAGCGGTCTGCATGTCAAGAAAGAAAAGAAAATAGACAATGTTCACTACTCCATCCCGATCTCGCAAGGGAGTGACGATCGCGATCAAGTGACGGTCACATGACCCTTATCGCCATGCTCGATTAGCAAAGTATGTTGTTGATCGAGCATGGCAAGTGTTGGATACCTTGTTTTTTTTAAGAGATGGATGTGACATGTCTAGATTTGGACTTGCAAGTATGTCTACTCATTAGTTAGCGTTGTGCAGGTATCTTAGCTATTTGGCCCAACACCTTTTCAACCCTTCATTTGATGTTTCAAATGGATGGTTGAGAAAAAAATTGCTTGCTTGTTTTCTTTAAGCTTATGGCCGGAGATTTTGAATCCCCCTTGTGATTGAGGACTCTTTCGAATCGATGATTAGCAACAAAGAGCACTATTTGTGGACCTGGATAGTCGTAGATTGAATGGTTATAGATGGAAACTTTGGGAGGCATTCAATAAGCAAATTATGTGGCCTGCTCGACTTCCAATTTCTTCTTGCTTGGTCGATGAGATCAGATGTCAGGATTATGTATTGAAATCGGCTGGGTGACTGGAATTTGTTTTCTCTGTTTTCGGGCGAATGAGATTCATGTTTGCCCTTTGTAGATATCCGAGCTGTTTCACCCAGTAAAACTGTATTTGAACTTCTGGACAAAATCAAGTATCGTAATTTCACGAAACGGGTCCCTTCAGTTTCGAAGAAAGCAGACGTTTGCCACCCGTGTCACTCATCCAGGTGGACGGGCTGAACGTGCGGAAGGGTGTTTACCCGGCCTTTAGATTCCTCGCCGCCCGAGTTTGTAAAATGTGACATGTGACCATTCAAACACCCATCTTTTGGTCGAAAGCCACGAAAAAAGCTCAACCCTCCTGATAAACAGAACGGCCTTTTTCGAAGCCGGATGCCACCTCACCACTTTGCGCGCAGGACTGTGCGGCTGCCGGCAACCCTGGAATAGTTGGCCGAAAAGTTGAGACAAAAAGCTGAGAAAGCTGAGAATCGCAATGAGGACGCTGTTCCCTGTAGCTTTGTCGTCCGATGGTCGTCCAACCGACCATTTTTATTCTGTTAGATTCGAATGATGCCGTCCCGCTCAAGAAGTGATGAAGCTTGTCCCCAAAAAGGTTGTTTTTCCTCCCGTGGTCGTCACCGGGATGAGGATGTGGAGTAACCTGGACACCGCAACAAGCCCAGGGATTGGACCTGGCCCCAAAAGGCTACAGCTAGTCAAACCTTGGGTGTCACCGCCAAAGGCAGAAACCTGGGGGGGAGGGGGG
>SZWC01007158.1:60878-76443 GCA_023375785.1 Penium margaritaceum | reverse complement strand
CAACCATGTCTGGAATTGTGTTTCCGAACGTAATATAGATGGTGAATATGCAAAAGCTGCGAGGCAGAACACGATTGAAATTTTGGGACAGGAGCAATTCATGATTAGTGTACCTTGATGACAAGTGTCGAAATGATGGAACATATGTATGTTGTTGTGAGGGCTTTGGCCCGACACCCTTATGGGGACAACGTGGTTAGTTTAGGTCTAGCACCATGCTCTAGTCGATGTTATGCTGGTCGGGACCCGCACACCTGGTGAGTTGTACCGGTGTGATGTCGAGACCCATTTCCTCCATGTGTAATGTATTCTCTTTGCATGCAAGCAGGTGTGGTCGAGATCCGGACACCCGAAGACATGTATTGCTCTGTACCCCTTACATGATGTTTGGCACATGGGTATGTGATAAACTTCTTGCATGGTCGGGACTCCAGCAGTTGGTGGGTTGCACCTCTGTCACAAGGAGACATTGTCATGTGATTGGTGTTTATGACCGACAATGAGCGTACCCCCTCCACAAGGAGGGAGAGCACCTATGTAAGTGTGCTTGATTGGTTCTTGCCATGATTGATTTTGCGAGCGATCCTTCCCTAGCTGCACTCGGACATCGTTATGGTGACGGTTGTGTCAACAATGGGGGATGTTGGTTTGTGTTGCTTCCACCCGTCACAAGTGACGACCATGGTGATTACGCGCATGCCATGTACAAGAGAGCACAATGACATTATCCCTGATGCGGACCCAGCTGGCACCAAAGCATCGACAAGTGCTGGTTCCACCCACTTGCACTTGCCAGGTAGCTCCCACGATATCCCGGATGCTTGCTAGGATGCCTTGTAGATTTTCAATAGTCGCTAGAGTTTTCTTGGTGGATTGGCTTATGAGCCCAATTTGCGTTCATTGCATTTTCAGTCCACCAATTGATGCCCAACATGTGTCTGTGACCAGTCGTAGAGTCTGGCTTGAGATTTTAAATCTCTAGGTTCAGGCGTTATTGCGTTTGGACACTTCTGTGTGTTTCCAGTTCCTTACGTTCACACCCATGTCTGGAATTGTGTTGTCCAACACAGCGTAGATGGTGAACAAGTAAAAGTTGCGAGGCTGGACACAATGGAAATCTTGGGACACTCAAGCAATACATAGTTAGCGATAAGTGTACTTTGATGACAAGTGTCGAAATGATCGAACATACATGTACAAGTGTCAAGTTACTAATGAGACATAGTCGGAGTGGTTAGGTCGATCGTCGAGTGATGCGTGTGCAGTGCCGATGTGAGTGGTGGGATTTGAGAAGCTCCACCGAGATATCGAGGGGCTTCAAGGATCAACGGCGAAGATGCGAGATGCATCTTTACAAATCTAGATATGTCTCGATGCGTCGAGAAGTCGACCGAAAGGTGGTGATTCTTCTTTCGTGGATTCTCAAGGTTGGTCAAAGTTTTCAGAACATGCAAGAAGGTTCGACGAAGGGCGAGAGCATTTGGCCAAATTCCCCTCGACCGTTGGAGTGGAGATAGAGGTCTCGTCGTGCGGTGGGCTGTTTGTGTACTGAGAGAAATGCCTACTTGGAAGATTCGGGACTCGTGTACATCTGGTACATAATGCTTCTCTCCCCTTTATCCGCGATGTCCCCGGCGAGCACACACATGTGGCCCGGTGACAGCGGTAATAGGCGTTAATGAGGTGATCAATGTCTCAGAGGTCGTCTTCGGGATCCCAACTGTTATTCGCGGAATCGTAGCTATGCCACTTGACAATGCATTGTTTTTCTTTGCCACGTCATCGATGGCCGAGGATGTCCTCGATGACGTATTGTCTGTCCTCTTCCATTTGGACATGAGGTGGGGGTAGGACATCCTTGCCAGGGAAGTTCTCTCCGGGGTTTCAAAAGAGCTTGATACTACTGACATGGAGCACCGGATGAACTTGCATAGTGTCGAAAAGTTTGAGTCGTGCAACCACGGAGGTTTGCATGCGCTCCATCTCAAACAATCCCAACCATCAGGGTTTAATCTTCAAACAGTCGAACCCACAAAGCTTGATGTTGGCTGAACTAAGAAGAACTTCGTTGCTGGTTGTGAAAACATCATCGCTTCAATGTTTGTCAACTCCTCGCTTCATTGCTGCTTGTGTCTTCGCGAGCATCTACCTTGTTTCATTCCGGATGGTGGAGAAGTTGCGGCGTTGGAAGTCAACCGTGTAACGATTGCTGTGGCTATGTTTTCCGGCTGGTGTGGCGAGAAGTTTGTCAGACACCACTTCAAATGGAGTTTTACACGTTGTAGTGCAGATCACCGAATTGTATGCAACATTGGCAATTGGGATTTTTCGTGCCCACTTTGTCCCATGAGGTTCGCATAGTCTTTGGAGAAGTTGTTCGAGCATCTGATTGGTCCACTCGGTTTGGCCGCAGGTTTGAGGATGGAATGCTGTTCAAAGTTGGATCCAACTACCGTGGCAAGTCATTAGTTTGTGCCAAGAATGACAGGTAAATGGAGGGTCCCTATTGCTAGTGATGGTCCTCAATATGTTGTGTAGCCGCACGGTGTTGGTTAGAAACAACCGCGCTGTTCCTTCGGCGGGGACGGTTGTCTTCGTCGAAGAAAAATGAGACAGTTTGGAAAACCTCTCGACAACCACGAGGATTGGGTCATACCCCTTGGGTGTGGCTCGTAACACTATGACAAAGTCCATGGAGATTTTGATCCATGGTTTTGTTGGAATGGGGAGCAGCTCAAGAAGTCAAAGTGGCCGTGTGCGACAGGATTTTTGTCGCTGACACGTGTCACAACATTTGCAGAAGTTTGCCACGTCGGATTGCATCTTGTGCCACCAGTAGGGTTTCATCAGCTTCTTAAATGTCTTTTCCTCTCCAAAATGTCAATCGGGAACGGAGTCGTGACACTCTTCGAGTAGTATGCGGCAAAGTTCAGCATTTCGGGGAATAACCACCTGACGAGTGAATCGTCGCTGCCAATAAAGTGTGTCGTACCAGAATTTTTGCCTTGTCGTATCTACCATGCTCGCCGTAGCCTCGTGTGAATAAATGCTCAAGATACGGATCTTGTTGTAGTTGTAGTGTTGGTGCCTCAGGTATGAGAGTTGGTCGTTGGCTGAGTGCGTCCGCCAGGTTGCTTATTCCTGGCCTGTACTCAATATCTTAGTCGAACCTAGATTCGAGGAACTCCATCCATCCGGTTTGACGTCGACTGAGATTTGGCTGCATCGCCAAATGTTTTGCACATGATGGTCGGTGCGTACGATGCATCGGCGGCATTCAAGATAACACTACCATGTCTTCAATGCACATACGACCGCCAATATCTCTTTCACATGTACAACGTACTTGAGCTATAGTTTGCGCAGTTTTCTTGACGTGTATGCAACTGGTTGCTCTCCTTTGCCGTGACCTTGCAAGAGGAGCATGCCGATGGCTAGATATGAGGCAACAGCAGCCATGACGTACTCGACCATTGGATCGACTGATTGTAGGGCTGGTGCTGAGGTCATAGTGTTTCACAAAGCGGTGAACGCTTCTTGCTCGCCGTCTTTCCACCGCCACTCATTTTCTTTTAGAGTGAGGTCAGAGAGAGGCACTGACAGTCGGGCGTAATCCTGTATGCAGCACTAGTGGTAACTACAAAAGCCGAGAAAAACTTGGACGTCTCGAACGTTGGTCGGTGTCGGCCAATCAGCGACTACCGCAACATTAGTAGGATCCATGGTGATTCGTCCGCCGTTGATGACGTGACCCAAAAACTCGATCGAACGACGACCGAAGTCGCAATTCATGATCTTTCCAATGTTTTTCTCTCTTTGTAAAACTTTGAGAACTTTTCAAAGATGTCCATCGTGCTCCTCCTTGGTGTGGTTGTATACCATAATAGTATCGAGGTACACCACGACAAAATCGTCGAGGTATGGGCAAGTTGTGTTGTTCATGGCCGCCATGAACATCCCAGAGGTGTTTGTAAGTCCAAAGTGCATGACCATGAACTCAAAATGCATGTAGTGTGTTCGGAATGCTGTCTCCTCATTGTCGGTGTCAGCAACGCAAACGTGGTGATGACCGCTACATAGGTCTGTTAATGTGATAATTTGAGCTCCTTGGAGCTGGACAAAAAGTTGGTCGGCTTGAAAAAGAAGGAAGTGGTTCTTGATGGTAGTGTCATTTAATGGCCAGTAGTCAACGCACATCCACATTTTGCCAGTTTTCTTGTTTAGGAACATTATTGACATGGCGTATGGTGATGTGGATGGGCAAATGACCCCCTGACCGAGCATATCGTCAAGCTACTTTCTCAACTCGGTCAGTTAATGATCACTCATTCGATAAGCCCCACCGACTGTGGGTCGCCTTTCCATTTTCAGCTCGATGCGATGGTCAATATCTTGTCCATGTGGTATGACTTTTGGAAGTTCTTCGAGAAAGACGCCCGCAAACTCCTGAATAAGGGATACAAAGTCTTCGAATACCATCGCGAATTTTGTTGATGTCGTTAAGGCCAATGAGGCTGATGAGTCAGATGCTGCCACTTTTGCTTCCTCTATTGGCTCCAAATGCAACAGCCATGCACGGGCTCCTCGCCAAATATAACACTTGGCCACATTGAGCGGAGTTGACTTTACAGGTTGTCTCTTAACAACTACAACAACTTCCTTTGTTGCATCCACCCCTACTGCTTCCAATGTTGTCTTCAGTCCAACATGCAGAGGTTGTCGCTTGGCGATGTCCATTGCCACATAGATGTTGTCGTTGTTCCGGTTAACCTACGGGTTGTGTCGGTATAGGAAATGTCGTCTGAGAATAGTTTTGTGGTTACTCATTAGACAGGACCTCCTAACCATCACATCCCGTAGATCTTTCACCTGTAGTCGTAGCGGTTCTTGGATTCTCTGGACTGACAACCTTCTATCAACGGTTTTCCCTTCAAACATCCTTTGTTCGATCTGCAAACCCTGCTTGCAAACCATGTCATTACTTATGAAACTGTGAGAAGCTCATCTATCCAATAGCACCAGTACTATTCTACGACTCTTGCAACCTCGAGATTGCACCTTTAGCCGTATCGTTGGTTGGTTTTCCTCATACCCTTTGTCAAGGTTTGCGATCTCAGACATCCTCTCTTGCGTCGTAGGCCATTCAGATGGGTGATTGTTTGGCGTAAATTGCTCCTCACTGACAAGAGTCACACCTTTCACTCATGACCTTTGCCATTTCCTGGCTCATTTTTTTGCGAATTCTCCTCCCCCTTTTTGGCCTGGTGCTTACTTCGACAGATGCAAGCGATTTGCGTGAGTTTCCCATAGTTGTACCAAGTGCGCGCATCCCTCTACTCGACGGCGTCCACTTCCATTAAGACCAAGGAGTCCTCAGACTGTTTCTTTCTTTTACATCCATGATAATTGAGGTTGGGAGGTTGCTAGCCATATGATTCCTGCATCTGAGCGTTGTAGGCAAAATCATTAATCATTTATGCTGCTGCGATCATCCACACTAAGTCATTTTGGATGCCAAAAATGGCAATTGTTCCTAGGAAGTCTCCCTTGAGGCTACAGTTTTAGTGACAATAGAGCTCGTCAAGGGCGATGTCTGCATGAGTGATGATCTTTTCGAATCTCCGCTAGTACTTTGCTGGTGTGGAATGCTGATGGAGACGTTTGAGCTTGCATCAAGCGTCAGACTTCTCGTTCAGTAGTCCAAATCATGTGAACATCGTGCACGACAACTCGTTCCAGTTGGTTCTTGGCGTCGTCGCCTCTTGCCGTTGTGGATCGATCTGCTCCATTGGTAGAAGGCCCGCAGTCGGCGATCCGAGACTGGCGCTGTTGGGCGTTGATGAGGCCCCGTCTATCTCCTGCTGCCGTTGGGTGGAATTTAGATCAGACCACCAACTTAATGCCATGCCACGCATAAGCGCGGCCACGAGGCCAATCGTTTTCATGATTGTTGAACTCAGGAGCGGTGAATCATACCTCCAGAATTGTCAGCCATATCCACAGAATTAGTCCCTTCAAATGTTTAGGATGAAATGGTCCGGGAGGGGCCGGCCGAGTCTTGGCTTTTCTCGAGAGTTGGGTATCTCTCTTGATGAGCATCGCCTCTCATTTACTTGTGTTACAAAGAGCCTCCATCGCGATGTGAAGTTGTTGGAGAAAATGGTTGTTGATCCCCTAGAGCTTGGAGATAAGGTTTACCAGTTCCTTGTTGATCCGTGCTTGTCGCTTGGTGCTATCTGTCTTTCCTGCTGTCATCGCCAAGGCTGTTGGTAGGGGCAACTGGTTTACCACCACTGGATCCGTGACTGGAGTGGTCGTCAGAGCCATAGAGGTTGATCCAGCTACCGCATAGCCTGCCACGCCACCGTTTGCTACCGCTTCAAGACTTGCGTGCATTGGCACGTTTAGCTCCTCCATCTCCGAAGTCATCGCCAAAGACCCATTCCTGTTTGCCGGTTACATTTGTTTGCTTCACGATGTAGTCGCAAAGTATGCATATTCTTGATGTACGAGATACACTAACAGCTAGTGCGAGGTAGTCCTCCACATGAGTGAAGTAGTCGGATGCCTCTCCAGCACCGTTGCTCTCTAGTACTAAGTGTTATGCCGAACAGTGCGTAGATGGTGAAGAGGTAGAAGTTGTGAGGCAGAACACGATTGAGATTTTTGGACACTTGAGCTATTCATCATTAGCGGTATGTGTACTTTGATGACAAGTGTCCAAATGATCCAACACATACACACACACACACACACACACACACACACACACACACACACACACATACACACACATATATACATATACATGTGCGTGTGTGTGTATGTGTGTGTGTGTGTGTGTGTGTGTGTGTGTGTGTGTGTGTGTATACAAGTGTGGGCACAGTCGGAGTTGTTAGGTCGATCGTCAAATGGCGCGTGTGGAGTTGCGTCGTGAGTGGTTGGATTTGAGAACCTCTCTCGAGGAATTGGGGGGCTTCAAGGATTGACAACAAAGATGCGAGATGTGTCAAGAAGTTGACCAAAATGTCATAAATCTACACAAATCTCGATGCGTCGAGAAGTCGACCGAAAGGTCGTGATACTTCATGGATTCTTGAAGCTAGTCGAAGTTCTCCGAAGATGCAAGAAGATTCGTTGGAGGGCAAGGGCAGTTGGACGCATTGCCCTCGACTGTCGGAGTGAAAATCGAGGTGCCGTCGTGCGGTGGGCTGTTTGTGTAATGAGAGAAATGCCCACTCGGAAGATAAGGGACTCATCTACGTCTGGTACTTAATGAATCATCTTTCATGTACAGCCTGATCTTCTCTACACTTCCCATTCTATCATTTTTCTATGCGTGGGAAATGGTTCTATAACCATTTATCATATAACCTTTGTTATGTGGCCAGACAGATTTCGTAACCTTATAATTGTGTTCACGTTGTCCGATTAGATTGTTTTTGTGAGAATCACAAAGACAGATTTTTTCGCATTCATCTTCATGTAGAAAGAGTTGTGTTTTTCCCCTCTCTCCAAATTGTTCCTCAGTTAGCTGTGAATATAATGCATAACATGATGTACTAGTCATTTGGGTGAAAACATAGATAACCCATGTTTTGTCAGCCATTGTTATGCCGAACGGAGCGTAGATGGTGAACAGGTAAAAGTTGCGAGGCAGAACACGGTTGAGAATTGGGGACACTCAAGCAGTTCATAGTTATCACTAAGTGTGCTTCAATGACAAGTGTCAAAGAGATCAAACACATGTGCAAAATTACCAGGTTACGAATGAGACATAGCCGGGGTCGCTGGGTCGATTGTCGAGCAACGTGTGTGGAGTCGCGCCGTGAGTGGTCGGATTGAGAAGCTCTGCCTCGGAATGGGGGGGTGGGGGGTTCAGATATCGGCGGCAAAGATGCGAGATGCATCTTTATGAATCTCGATGTTTCTCAATGCGTCAAGAAGTCGGCCGAAAGGTCGTGACACTTCTGTCGATGATTCTCGAAAGTGGTCAAAGTTGTCAGAAAGTGCAAGAAGATTCATCCAAGGGCAAGGGCAATCAACGGATTTGTCATTGATTGTTGGGGTGAAGATTGAGGTCTCGACGGGCGGTGGGCTGTTTGTGTAACGACGAAAATGTCCACTCAGAAACATCAGGAATTCATGTACGTGTGGTACGTAACCCTTCTCCCCTTTTAGGTGCGATGTCTCGGCATGGGTATACATGTGGCCCGGTGATGGCGGTAGAATCCGTCCATAAGATGATCGACGTCACGGAACTTGTCATATGGTTCTCGGCCATTATGCGTGGCATTGTAGCCATGTCACTTGACAAAGTATTTTGAAGTTTTTGCACATCATCGATGGCCAAGGATGTCCTTGATGGCGTACTCTTTGTCCTTGTCCACTTGTAGAAGAGGAGGGGGAGGTGCATCCCTACCCGGGAAGGTCTCTTCGGGACCTCAACAGTGCTTTAGTCTACTGATATGGAACACCGGGTGCACTTGCATTGTTTCAGGGAGTGTTAGTCACGTAATTACAGGGGTTTCCATGTGCTTGATCACCAATGGTTCCAACCATCGGGCTTTGAGCTTCAAATAGCCGGCTCCGCGGAGTTTGATGTTGGCCAAACTGATAAGAGCTTTGTCGCTTGCGGTAAAAACGTTGCCGTTGCGATGTTTGTTAGCTGCTCGTTTCATCGCCGCTTTTGTATTTGCAAGTCTATGCCGTGTTTCATTCCAAATGGTGGAGAAGTCGCAGTGGTGGACGTCTACTCTGGGAATGTTGCTCTGGCTGTGTAGTCTAGTCGGTGTGGCGGGAAGTTAGTTTTACACCACTTTGAATGGAATTTCACGTGTTGCGGTGGTGATTGTTGAGTTATACTTGACTTTGGCAGCTGGGAGTTTTTGTGCCCGATCTGTCCCGTGAGGTTAGCATAATGTTCGTTGAAGTTGTTCGACCGTCTGATTGTGTCTGCTCGGTCTGGCCATCGGCTTGAGGATGGAATGCCATTGATTTTTGGATCCAACTGCCGTAGCGAGTCATCATTTCACACCGAAAATGGCTGGTAAATTGACCATCCATGTCTCTTGTGATGATTCTCGACACGACGTGTAGCTGTATGATGTTGTTTAGAAATAGCCATGTTGTTCGTTTGGTAGTGACGGTGGTCATCGTCGAAACAAAATGAAACATTTCGAAAAACCTATTGACAACCACAAGGATGACATCCTATCCCTCTGGTGTGACTGGTAATCCTGTGAAGAAGTCCACATAGATGTCGGTCCACAACGCCGTCGGAATGAGGAGTGGCTGCATAAGTCGAGGTGGCTGCGTGCAATGGGATTTTTGTCCCTGACATGTGTCGAACAATTTACAGAAGTTGGCCATGCGGATTGCATATTGTCCCACGAGTAATGTTCGACCAGCTTCTTCATTGTCTTTTTTTCACCAAATTTTCCTCCCATATCGGTGTTGTGGTATTCTTTGAGCATCATGCAGTGAATTGTTTGGGGGAATGACCACTCAGCGAGTGAATCGTCACCGCCAATAGGGTACGTTGTACCAGAATTTCACCTTATCGTATCCGCCATGCTAGTCGTAGCATCGTATGAATAACTGTTTTAGGTATGGATCTTGCTGTGGTTGTAGTGTTGCTACCTCAGCCATCAGGTCTGGTTGGCATCTGAGCATGTCTGTTAGGTTGGTTTTTCCTGGCCTGTACTCAATATAGTAGTCGAATCTGGATTTGAGGAACTCAATGCATTGAGTTTGACGTCAACTGAGGTTTGGCTGCGTCTTCAAATGTTTCAACGCATGGTGGTCGGTGCATACGATGCATCGACGTCATCTATGATAGCACCGCCATGACTTAAATGCATGTACGACCGCTTGCATCTCCTTCTCGTATACGGCGTGGTTGAGTTCCACTCCTCATAGTTTTTTTGACATTATCATCCAAGACGACCACACTGATGGCTTGATCTGTGGCATCCGTAGCCATGAAGTTTTCAACCGTTAGATTGGCTAATCATAGGGCAAGCATTGAGGTCAAAGCATACAGCAAAGTGGTGAACGCTTCTTGTTTGATGTCTTCCTACTGCCATTCATTTTCTTTTTGAGTGAGATCTAAGAGAGGCCCTTACACTCGGGCATAATCCCGTACGAAGCGCTGATTGTAAATGCAGAAGCCAAGAAAAACTTGAACGTCTCGGAAGTTGGTCGGTGTGCCATTCAGCGACTGTTGCCACTTTTTTTGGATCCATGGTGATCCATCCGCCGTTTGATGACATGACCCAAAAATTCAATCCAACGGCAACCAAAGTCGCAGTTTTAGAGTTTTCCAAAAAAACTCTCTCTTTGTAAAACTTTAAGAACTTCTGGAAGATGTCCATCGTGCTCCTCGGGGGTGCGGCTTTACCCAAGGATGTCATCAAGGTACACCATAACAAAATCATCGAGGTATGGGTAAAAAATATTGTTCATTGCCACCATGAACGTTTGCCGGGGCATTTACGAGTCCGAATGACATGACTGTGAACACAAAATACCTGTAGCGTGTCGGAAACACCATCTTCTCAATGCTTGTGTCTGCCACACGGATCTAGTCATAACCGTTGCCTAGATCGATTCTAGTGAAGATTCGGGCTCCTCAGAGTTGGTCAAGAAGGGTGTCGGCTCAGGGAAGAGGGTAGAAATTCTTGATAGTAGCGTCGTTCAACATCCGGCAGTGCACGCACATCTTTCCAGTTATCTATTTCACACATAGCAATGGTGTGACGAGGATGGGCAATTGAACCCTTGACCGAGCATCTTGTCCAGCTACGTTTCCAGCTCGGTCAGCTCGTAATCACTCATCCGATGGGCTCCCCAAACTGTGGGTCGGCTACCCAATTTTAGCTTGATGCGATGGTCGATATTGCGTTGAGGTGCTAGGGTTTTTGGGAGTTCGTTGGGGAAGACATCCACAAAATCTCGAATGAGTGGTGTGAACTCTTCGGGTACCATCACAAACTTTGTTGATGCCGATGATGTCGACGAGGCTGATGAGGTTGATGAGGCCGATGAGTCAGGTGCTGCCACTCTTGCTTCCTCCCTTAGCTCAAAATGTACAAGCCACACAAGAGCTCCTTGTCGTATGTAGTACTTGGCCACATTGAGTGGTGTCAGCTGCTGAGGTTGTCGCTTCTTGGTCGTTGCGGCTTCTTATGCTACTTCCACCTCTGATGCTTCCACTGTCATCTTCTGCCCCACGCACAAAAATTGTCGCTTGGCGCCGTCCATTTCCTTGTAGACTTTGTCGCTTCCCGTGTCGACCTGCGCATTATGTTGGTACAGGAAATCTTGTCCGAGAATGATTTTGTGGTGACTCATTAGACAAGACCTCCAGACCGTTACATCCCGTAGATCTCCCACTTGTAGTCATAGCAGTTCTTGGAGTCTCCGTATTTGCAACCTCTAGTCGATGGTTTTTCCTTCAAGTATCCCTGGTGGAGTCTGTAAACCCACTTTTCTGACCATGTTTCTTATGAAAATGTGAGAATTCTTCCATCCAATAGTGTTAGTACCGTTCTCCGACTTTTGCAACCTCGGGGTTCAGTTTTAGTAGTATCGCCTGTTGGACGTTCTCGTACCCCTCCTCGAACTTTGCGATCTCTGTGGCGTCGGAACCCATTCATATGGGCAATCATCCAGTATAGATCACTCCTCACTGAAAAGAGTCACGCCTTTCACTCCTGCCCCTTGCCGTTTCTTGATTCATTTTTCTGTGACTTCAGCCCCTGATTGGCCTACTGTTTGCATTCGCAGTTGCGAGCAATATGCCCGAATTTTCTGCAGTTGTTGCAGGTGCGCGTATCTTTTTGGTAGATGGCATCCACTTCCATCGGAATCGAGGAGTCCCCCTACTCGCTTTTTCTGTTCCCACAATGAATGTGGTTGGGAGGTTGCCAGCCATAGGAATCCTAGATTCGAGCATTGTAGTAAATGTTATCAATCTTTTTTGTTGCTACGATCATCCGCGGTAAGTCATTTTGGATGCCAAAAATGGTGATCATTTGTCGGATGTCTAGCTAGAGGTCATTGTTGTAGTGAAGATAGAGTCCATCGAGGGCGATGGTTGCACCATTGATAATCTCGCGAAATCTCCGCATGCACTCTGCCACACTGAACTGCTGACCGAGACGCTAGATTTCTTACCGAGCGTCAGACTTCTTGTTGAGACATCCAAAACGTGCAAGCATCGCACACGAGAATGCTTTCAAGTCGGTTGGTGGCGTTCACACGTCTTGCCATTGCTGGTTGATCTGCTCCACGTTTAGAACTCCTGTGGTCGGTGATATGAGACGGGCACTGTTGGCCGTTGATGAGGCCCCGCTGGTCTCCTGCTGCCGTTGGATGGCCTTCAGGTCAGACCACCAACTTAGTGCCGTCTCACGCAAAAGTGCGGCCGCGAGGAGAGTCTTCTTTTGATCATCGTTAAACCCAGCAGCGCTGAAGTACACCTCCAGACTCGTCAGCCACATCCGAACCATTGGTCCCTTGGAATTTGCAGCGTTGAAGGGCTTGGGAGGGGCTGCACGAATAATGATTTTTCTCGAGAGTTGATGTTTCTCTCAACAAGCACCACTTCCCGTGCACTTGCGCTGCAAAGAGCCTCCATTGTGACTTTAAGTTGTTGGAGAAGATGACTATTGATCCATTCAGCTGCGCAGATACGGTTTGCAAGTTCTTCGTTGATCCGCACCTATCATCCGGTGTAACCTTTCCTTCCTACCGTCAACGTTGAGCCTGTTGGTAGGGGTTGCTAGTTTACCGCCGTCGGATCCGTGACCGGGTTGGTCATTGGAGCCATCGTGGTTGACGAAGGTATCGCATAGCCTGCCACGCCAGCGTTCTTTGCTGCTTTTGGGTTTGCATGCATAGGCACATTCTGCTCCTCCATTGCCGAAGCCGTCACCAAAGGCCCTCTGCTGGTCCTCGGATTTGCTCGCTCCCTTTGTATCCTACTCGTGTAGTCTGCGAACTCTTCACATGCGAGATGCTCTGATAGCTTGTGCAAAGTAGTCCTCCCGATGGGTAAAGTAGCCGATTGCCTCTCGAGCACCACTGCGCTCTGATACCAGGTGTTATGCAAAACAGAGCATAGGTGGTGAACAGGTAGAGGTTGCAAGGCAAAACACGGTTGAGAATTTGGGACACTTGAGCATTGCTGAAATGATTGAACACATACATACAAGTGTCGAGTTACGACTGAGACGTAGTCGGGGTCGTTCGGTCGATCGTCGAGTGACGTGTGTGGAGTCGCGTCGTGAGCGGTCGGATTGAGAAGTTCCGACACGGAATCTTGGGGCTTTGAAGATTGACTGCGAAGATGCGAGATGCATCTTTATGATTCCGGATGTTTCTCCATGCATCGAATGGTTGACCAAAAGGTCGTGACACTTCTGTCGATGATTATTGAAAGTGGTTGGAGTGCGCTAAGGTTCACCAGAGGACAAGGGCAGTTGGCCGATTTGCCCTCGACCGCCGGGGTGAAAATTGAGGTCTCGACGTGCGGTGGACTAGTTGTGTAATGACAGAAATGCCCACTCGGAAAGATTAGGGACTCGTGTACATCTGGTGCGTAACAACCGTGACCCTCATTCCCCCATTGTTCAGAAGAAAATTAACCATTTTCCCCCACATCAAAGTAATAGTTCTGATTCACCCCTTCCTTCTGTCAACAATCCCCATGTACCCACAACATTAGTAGACTTCTCTCTTTGATGGTACATGGTTATACTTCTTCAAAGGAGGGGTATGCAATGCTTGATGTGTGAGAATTTTGTCCTGTTGAAAATGCAGTTTGCTTTTACATCATCTTTTCATGGATACGAGTATGATGTGGGGATAAATCATAAGTTCAACTCTGTGTTATCAAGATTAATGAGGTTGGCAAAAAAATTTGTAAGGAAATAATGGGGTTGAAAAGCCTTGCATGCACGTTGCATTGGTAGCAGTCCTATGCACGCAACCTATCGATTACCAGGTAGGTAACACAAGGTAGACCATTTGTACATCCTTTTTCCTTTGAACATGCCATGTGACGCTGATATCTTGGACGGAAGTCGCATCAAATGCGCTAGCGTCCAAACCTGTCGCTGAACATGGCAGGTTGTCAAGGCTACATATGGCACGGATTGGCCAATGGAGCTCTGTCATCGTTTGCTTGGACATCAGTCACTCATCAGCGTTTTCCATCTATGGCCGCCATGCACATCGTCGACCACTTGTGGACGTCAATCATTTCCAACTGCAATTCAGGATGTAATCCGGTAGGGGAATTGAGTGCATGTAGAGGGGAGCATTATTTGCACACCGTGTTCATGCACTGTTGCTTCATTGGTCATTACAAATTACTAAACGTAGTAACTTGTGCATGATGGTCCCGCTAGCTTGTGAGGTGATGTCTCGTTTGCCGGTCAAATCATTCTGTTTGCGCCATGTTCGGTGTCCTTCACTTTCATACCATGCCTTAGCCACACTCCCGGACGTGACAAGGCAATGGTGATGAAGATAGAGGATAAGGCAGAAAAGTGGGATGTGGTGTGCATGGGGTTTCTAGTTCTGTTAAAACAGACATTATGCCCAATATTCACTAGGGCAGAGTGACCATGTATCATGTATGACTAATCGCCTTGCTCGTGAAGTTATGTATCAACAAGTGTATTGTGAAGTGAACAAACTAGTGAGCATGGAATGTTCACAGAAATTGCTACATGTCACATAGAGCCCATTAAAGTTTTAATCTATGAAAGGAATGTTCGTCTGGGCATTACTGACATGCAGTCATGTGGATTTTTTTGTGATTTTTTTTTGCGTGCATGAAAACACTTTTTGATACACTGATCATCAAGTGTGTGAATTTGGGGTGATCAACCATAACTCCCATACACCCCTCGTTTTGAGGAATAAGCCTGATTCCCCCCTCCCTCAATAAAAAAGCCGCATCCGCCCCTCCCTCGGAACAATAAGCCCCATTCGCCCCTACGTTGGAACAAAAGACCACATCTTCCCCTGCCTCAGAACAATAAGCCTGATTCGTCCATGCCGTGCAACTATAAGCCTGATTCATCCCTTCTGCGTAGACATGGGTTGAAGGTGTAGAAAAAAATGATGTACCCCTCTCGTTTTTCAAAAAACAACATCAGTGTTGCAAGGCATGCAACGTTGACATGCATACGTCAATTTTTGTGGCCTAACAATCACAAACTCCTTTATGGAGGGGTTTGTGCTTCTTCAGAAGTGGTTTGCGGGGATTTTCCATGGAGGGTTCGAGAACTCCTATGTGTTAAAAGGGAACCTGCTGGGCCCCGCAGTAGCGGTGCCCAGCAGGTGCCCATACAAAAAAAAAAAAATCAAAACCATGGTTGTTATTCTAGGGTGGAATTATGTATGGTTTGTATTTCAAACATGGGTACAAAGTTAAGCAAAATGAAAACAGTAGAAAATTGGGAGTTTTTAACTCCCCATTATTGAAGCGGTGAGGATTCCAGCCGACGGGCGTTGGCTGGAATCACTGGCGCTCCCCCCCCCCCCCCCC
>SZWC01007158.1:3191-17908 GCA_023375785.1 Penium margaritaceum | reverse complement strand
TGCATGTGCCATGTCTTGGCACACCTGAGATACTCTCGGAGAACAGTGTTGCTACTCCTAGTGCTGAAGTGAACTCATGGTTTGAGGTATAGTTTATCAACCTAAATCTGCAAACTCAACAGTCTGTGTATCAAACAGTGTATAGTCCATGGATTTATCAATAATCATAAATGTGAATGCATGTGAATAGAGTCCACAGAAACATTCCTTGTCAAACATGAAAAGACTACATGTACTTCTATGATTGAAAAAGGTTTTTATGAACGAATAATGTTGAATTTTCTGTTCACTTCCCAATACACTTTCCTCTACACAGTTTCAAGGGTGAGGGTGATTGATTTTATATGCATTCCATAGTTTTATCTAGACAGTAGGAGGTAGAACTATCCTGTATCCCCAAAAGAAGGTGTTGAGACTGTGATAAGCATGAAGCAGAGATAATAAGGATGGTGAAATGAGCTAGAAGTTCCAGCTTATAAGGCACAGCCGACCGCTTCTCTAGAATATGGAGCAAACCCCCCGTGGTGGCTTGAGCTTTAGAATCCCAACTCCCATGAGCTACAGAATGGTAGAGTTCAGCATCACCTAATCAAACAAAGGAAACTCCTCTGTGGATTGATTTTTTTCTCCGCGTTGCTCCTGCCGCTGTTGTGCCTTCAACAGCCATTACCAAACCACTTCCCACTCCACACCACGTGAAAACCCATCAGCAATTTACTTCATAGCCAAAAAAGACGTTGTTGTAGCAAGGGTGGCTGGGCTCAGTGGATGGTGGTTGTAGACCAGCTCAAATAGTGAGATTTCTGTTGATGCTAACACTGCTGAGTTATAGGCAAGTTTTGCTGCTCCAAGATTCTCCTCTGAGCCTCTTCCTCTGGCAGGACCATGCTCCACATCAGCTTCTCTAAGTTCTGATTTGTGGGCTCTGTTTTCCTATTACTATTTAGGTGATATGCAGAGGTCAGTTGCATATCCCTCCAAAAACATAAAGTGAAGCTGAGTTGCTATCCAAAATTATCAATTTCAAGACTTCATATAGCTTGATGACATGCCTAAGGAGGAGTTCAGCACTAAAGACTGCAGTGATTCTCTCTGGACATACGATGAAACATCACACCATAGATAAATCATCCACCATCACCAACAATCTATTGTGGCATTGTTACATTACAAGAAGCCCGCCGATGAAGTCAAACGATATGCCCGTCCATGGTCGTTCTGAAACGTAAAATGGTTGTAGCTCCCCTGGTTGCATGATCCTCCACAAATCCATGTTCTAGCATAGTTAACAGCTGCTCAAAAACCTGTTACAGTGAGTCACCATTGACGAACATCAGCATTGGCGTGCTAAGGCTTTGAGCGTCTTTTAGCCAAAGTGACCCGAGTAGTGGGTTTCGTGCACCTCCAACAACAATTACTTCAATGGTGCAGAGTCCGGCACAAAATTATTCTGCTCATGCCCCCTTCGCCAATACACTCCATCCCAGGTGAAATCTTTCGATGCACCACTCGTGAGCTCTTGATCCATGCCATAGCCATGCTTTAATAGGCTATGCATGACCAGAGATTCCATCAGCACTGAGCTGTAATGAAGGTTAAGGTCTGGACTCCTTGAGAGAGGATCTGTTGTTTTCACCTTCCACGGCTTGTACCAGATCGCATAGTCAAAACCTTCTTCCGACAACTCCATCTAGTGAGATTCCTTGTGACTGAGGTTTGGCTGATTCTTCATGCACTTACGGAAACATTGATCAGTAAAGACCGCACAGTAACACTGACAATGCTTGAAAGCATGGATCAAAAGCACATCTCCTTCTTATAGATATTCTAGTTTAACTCCATACCTCACAGCTTGCAAGACATGTGTGCAATATTCCATGGCCCCATTCTATGGTTCTGCATCAGATTTTCCCCAATGGCATAGTTACTTGCGTCTGTCACCATGATTTTGTCAATGGATGAATCAAGATGCATGAGGAATGTCACGTGTTTTAGACTTGAACTATTCAGAGCTCTTATGCTCCTCATCACCCTATTGCCACTGGTAATCCTTCCTTAACAGCTGAAACAATGGCACGCTACTCTCCTTGTATCCCTAGATGAAGTTTTGGAAGTAGTTCATACGTGACATCCAGGTCTTCCTAGGAAGACCTGGATGTCACGTATGGATCCTGGTGCCTACCACTGTTTCACTGCCTCAACCTTCTTTGGATCCATGCAGAAAACCTTATTGACAATGAAATGTCCAAGAAAGTCTATCTCATATTCTGGAAACTCAGACATGGAGAGCTTAGCAAACAGTTATTCTCTCCAAAGTATGTTTAGAACTCGCCAAAAATGTTGCTGATACTCTTCCAATGTCAAAGAGTAGATCTGGATACCTTCAAAGAACACCACAAAAAACTGGTCTAGGTGAGGGTGGACCATCCTGCTTATAGGGCTCATGAATGTTTCTCGAGCATTGTTCAACCCAAATGGTACCAATAGGCAGTCAAAATAGCTGTACCCCGTCCAAAATGTCATCTTTTCCACATCCCTCTCCACAATGTGGATCTGATGGTACCCCGAGCGTAAATCAATCTTGCTAATGAATCATGCTCCCCTCAACTGTTCAAGCAGTTCCTCAACCTTTGGTAACTGTAGCGGGAGGGCCGGTTTGGCCCTCCCTCCTCGCTGAAGTGAGGGGTGGTTGCGCACCACCCCTCGCGTCAGCGAGGGCTGGCCGGCGGCCAGCACTTTGCTGGCCGCCGGCCAGCTTGCTGCCGGCCGGCTGGACGGCCGGCGGCCGGCCAAGCGACCGGCCGGCCATCAGCCGGCCAGTCGCCAGCCGCCGATCGTGGCCTCAGCCCGATCGGCAGCTGAGGGGCCACGAGGGCCTCGAGGGCGAGGCCTCGTGGCCTCGTGCCCTTGCCCCCCCCTCTCCCTCCTTGCAAACCAGCAAGCGAGGACGAGGGATTGGGGGAGCGAGGGTGAGGAGAGAGAGCTGGCGCGAAATTGCCAGCGTGCCTCGCACGCGAAGATTTTGTGCCAGAACGGCAAAACGTAATCAAAGTTCGTTTACGACGAACTTTGACATAAAATAAACAAAACAACTCGTGCGAACACACGAGTTCGAAGTAAAAACCCCCGGTTTGGGTCCCAAAACCAGGGATTTGGTTAAAAACAGAAATGGGCCTCCGGAGACTCGAAGCATTCGAGTCTCCCTGCTCTGGGTCGTTGATGACGATTGCCCCTCAGTCCTGCGAAGGGGGTAAACCCCCGACGCGGACTGAGAACGCCATTCGGCAAACTCCGACGACGACTTCAGAGCAGGAGCTGGAGACGTGACATGTTACAGTGGTTCTCAGAGCCAGACGACCCTCGCGACCAAGAGTTCGACGGAAACGGCGGCTACGACATAGATAAAACGCCGTTGGCAGCTACAAGCAGCAGTAGAAACGCCAGAAGGGACTACGGCATCTACGCTTCACTGTTTGAAGCGCCGTAAAGTGCGTTAGGAAGCTAGAGAAAAGCTCTATTTTTTGGGGCTTCTTCTCCACAGCCTCTCCTCACCTCTAGGGGACCTAAGGGAGTTTTGGGGACGGGGTGGGGAGTGCCCACCCCCAAACCACCAAGTTTTCCCCTCTCTTCAAGGTTCCCTCCTTCCCTCCTTCAACCAAGAAATTGGGACAGCACTTATTCCCAAGGCCAGGGACTCTCAAAGCTTGATGAAGCTCTAAAAAGAGGGAGGACTACACCTTGGGGACTTTTGGCGGCTCCCCCAATGCCGCCGGCTCAAGGAGGACGCCGCCAAGGGGCGCGAGACATGCCAAGAAAACGCAAGAAGAGACCAAAGAAGACCAGAAGACAAGAAGACAAGAGGTCAAGAAGAAAAGTAGTCTTTTGCTCTTGACCTTGTACATGCTTGTGTTCTCGCTCTTTTTTCCTAGTTTTGTGAGCGTAACTCACACTTCTTGTTACTCCCTTGTATTGTTTATTTCTGTTTTCCTAGATCCTAGTTACTACCAAGTGCCGTGAGTCACGGCTTAGGAGGAATAGTTTCTAAACCCACGACCTTGTGCCGACGTGGCGGCCTAGGAAAATAGAAGTTTAAATTGAAATTGCCTCACCGATCGTGAGAGCTAGATTGTAATAGGCGATTCCTCCTTTAAGTTGTGGGGTGATCCTCACAACGACCTTCACGTGCTAGTTGCACAAACGACGAGATGGTAAGTGCCGGACCGTCCAAGACAAACAAGGGCAAGGTGGTGACGGCCTCACCACGAGCTTTTGGCGGACTCCAAATTTTGGGAGCCGCCGCCGCGAGCACGGTTGCCAACCCAAAGGCAACCGTACCGCCAAGGGCAACCGTACCGCCAAAGGTAACCGACACCAACCTCGGTGATATCGAGCAGCATGCGGAGGCCGAAAAGGTGCTTGATGAGCATGTCGACGCGCACGTGGGCGACCCCCACGCGACGGACGACACGATGGAGGAGGATCTCCCGGAAGGATACCCCGACGAAGAGCACGACGTGGACGATGGCAAAGGTGACGAGGATCGCGACCATCGCCATCATCGTGCGACAAACTCAAGCCGATTGCTTGAGAAGGGCAAGACGCTCGCCGCATCGCCTGAAGCTGCCGACGGCAACGAGACTGCCGAGAGCAGCAAGGGCGCTGAAAGCAGCCACACGGGAAGTTCCCGCAAGAACGAGCCGGACGACGTCGCCGCAAAGGCAATTCGCGATGACCGTCGTAGGCTCGCGGAGTTTGCTGCCGAGGCCGCAGGCCGACTCAAGATCACCACCGATGGTGGAGATACGGCACCACTCGGAGGAATGGGGGCAGACCCTCCTTCCTACGATGCGGCCGTAATACGGCAAGGCAGCGCCCACTCGAGTGACGTCGCCGATGACAGTCTCCTCCGAAAGGTGGGACTCCTTGGAGGCGTGTACGCAAACTGTACCCTCTTGTAGTGGGTAAGGGTGCACAGACAACGTGAGGCCCTGGAGGCTATCGCCGATGCTCTGACGACATCAGAGCTAAAGTTTGCATTCACAAACCTGCTCGCTCTCATCGGGCAGAGCATCACGGAACTTGACCGTGATCGCCAGCTACAGCGCCTGGCCGCCCATGAGGCAAGCCTCTAATGCAACGACCTTGACAAGGCGTTGCAGAGCATGACCCAGGTGTGGATGCAGTAGCAAGCGCAGCGTGCCGCAGCTGCAGATGCCACTGCCGGTGGCAGCAACGACTTGCCTACCTCGACGACTTCGGGGTCGGTTATGGACACGTCCTTCCTGCACAGTGTGGAGATCTTTTGGAAGGGCGTGAAGCTGACCGACTGGCTGAACCGCATGGAGCACGTCCTACGTGTCCACAAGGCTCCACTCAGCCAGTGGCGCGACCTTGCCACGATGCGGCTTGAAGAAAAACTCTTCAAGTATGTGATCAAGGAGTGGACTGCGCAGCAGCTGCACCTTGAGTGGAAGCCCATGCCGTGGGAGGTCTTCTACGCGATCATGCGCAAGAAGTGCACCCAACGTGAGGAGGCGCAGCGCGCCTTCCACAAGATCAAGGACTTTAGGCAACTGGGCAGCTCGCTCAAATCCTACTTGAGCGAGTTTGCCGCACTCGTGGAAGAAGCCGAAAGCTTCACTGAGGGCGATGTGGCTCAGACCTTCAAGTACCCTGAGTGCATGCGTGATGGTCTCGCGAGCGAGAATCTGAAGGACAAGACCACCACAACAGCCACTGGCCAAGCTTGGACAAGCTGGAGGGCGTTGCGTGACTACATGAGTGAAGTGTATTCGGCGAACCCGAAGCACTACTCTGATGCACGGCCGAACGCACGTGCACAGCAAGGCCGCGACATGCGCATGGACGCTGCGAGGGCTGGTGGGTCAGATGGACAGCGAGGCGGGGCCAAGGGCAAGCAGCCTGCAAACCCTCCAACCAAGAAGGCTGGTGGATACAAGGGCCCCAACAACAAGCGCAGCCGCGAGAATGACGAGCTGCAGGCGACATGTGAGCGTCGCAACACCTCCTTCCGTGAAGGGCTCTGCCACAACTGCATGCAGCTGGGCCACTTCAGGGCTCAGTGCCATCAGGCTGCTGGTGGTGGACAAGAGGCCGCGGCGTTAGCTGCAACAGTAGTACCTCGTGGGGATGGTGCAGCAGGAGGCCGCGGACAGGGCCGTGGACAGGGTCGCAGTCGCGGCAATGGGCCTGGCCGTGCTAACGGACAGGGCTGTGTGGCAGGTTTTCCCCAACCCTGAGTGACGTCAGTTGGGACCACTCAGGGGTAAAACTGGATCACGAGTGTGGGTTCATGCTTTCAGATGAGGATGTTAAACAATTTGAGTTTTTGACGAGTTCAAATTTCTCTGTTGTCTTTTCTCCTCTTGTTGAACCGTATTCTACACTTGCTGACCGACATTGCCCACTAAACCTTGCATCTCCGTACGAGATGCATGATCGTACATGCTTAGTGGCGGCAACACCGACCATTGTGCAAGAGTTGTGTGACACAGTGATTGAAGTAAATGCCCTCAAAGCAATGAGTTCAATCATGTTTGCAGTACCCTTAGTCGACGATTTTGACCCAGTCAAATTCAAAGACTGGAAGGTGCTAGCCGATTTCACACGTGCCCACAAGATGTGGACGCGAGTGGGTGAATCATGGGAGTTGCGACGCCCATTGTACAGATTCCGTGTTTATCCCAAACTCGGCTTGCCGTCATCGAGTCTGTTCACTCGGAAGAGTGGGGGCAACATGACGATGCAGTTCAAAGGAAACCTAGCTGGTGCTTCCGTGAACGTACTTGCTGACACTGGAGGGGACGATTCTTTTGTTAGCCTTGGCTTTACTCGACAGGTTGGTTTGAGGTACGAGCCATCAAATGGCGCAGTTGTTGTCGGTGACAATCGTACGGTACCCGTGATCGGTACTTGTAAAGCAAGAATTTGTATTCAAGGGTACACACATAGTGTCACGTTGAAGGTACTCAACCTTCTTGACCCGTTTGACGTGGTGCTAGGCGATCCCTGGCTCTGTGACAACAACGCACTAATGTGTTTTGAATCAAAGCGTTTGATCCTCCAAAAAGGACAACACTGCTTTACGTTGATTCCGAGTACGGAATTATCACCGACCCGACTCAAAGTCCATGCCAGCTTGTCTGCAATGCAGGTCAAGAGACGTATTCGACAAGGTTGTCGATACTTCTTGGCTTTGCTGCAGAATGTGGAGGAAGACGTGACGGAAGACACGCCACAAGAGATCAGATCTCTATTGGCGGAGTTCTCGGATGTATTCCAAGACTCACTGGTTAGGTTTCCACTAGAAAGACACATGGGCCACATGATTCCGCTGCAACCGGAGGTGACTCCTTCGTTCAGACCCATGTATCGCCTTAGTCTAGCAGAAAGGCGAAAGGCCGAACGCCAAATCAAAGAGTACCTTGCAAAGGGATGGATCAAGCCCAGTAGCTTGCCGTACGGTGCGCCGATCCTTTTTGTGAACAAAAAGGAAGGTGGTTTATGTATGTGCGTGGATTACCGGGCGTTGAACAAGCTGACGGTGAAAAATCGATTCCCCTTACCGCGGATTGAGGACCTTTTTGACCAACTCCAAGACGCAAAAGTATTTTTGTCCTTGGATTTGTCTCAAGGGCACCATCAAATCTGCATCACGGAATATAATGTGCCCAAAACCGCGTTTCAAACGCACATGGGACACTCTCTGTTCCGAGTGTTATGCTTCGGGCTTACGAATGCCCCGGTAACCTTCTAAGGAGATATGAACCGAACGTTCACCAAGCAACTCGGACAGTTTGTCTTGGTTTACCTGGACGACATCCTGGTTTTCTCCAAATCATTGGAAGAGCACATAGAACATCTACACGAAGTTCTCGGGAACAGAAGTTCTATGCGAAAGTGAGCAAGTGCAAGTTTTTACAAGATGAGGTCGAATACCTTGGACACATCATCGGCAAGGATGGCATCTGTGGCGACCCACGAAAGGTCCAAGCCGTTGCGGACTGGCCACGTCCCAAGAATGTTGGGCAGATACGGTCTTTCCTCGGCCTTGCAAACTGTTTTCGACGGTTTATGCAAGGGTATTCAACCCTGGTAGCACCGCTAACCAGGCTCACGCGAAAAGACGTGCGTTGGGAATGAATACTGATTGTGAGAACGCTTTTCTCAAGGTCAAAGAGCTCCTATCCACGGCACCCGTCCTAGCTCTTTCGGATCCATCGCAACCGTGGGAGGTTCGATGTGATGTGTCGGTAGTATGACTCGGAGCCGTCCTAATGCAAAACAGTCACTCAGTTGCGTATGAGAGCCGGAAGCTCATTCGCGCGGAAACGCGGTACACGACTGGGGATCAAAAGCTCCTTGCGGTAGTACACGCTTTCAAGATGTGGCATTGCTATCTCGAGGGTGCTGAAGGGGGTGTGACGGTCGTGACCGACCATAATCCATTGGTGTTTTCCAAACGCAACCGAACCTATCAAGACGACAGGCACGTTGGAGTGAATACTTGAGTCGATTCTCGTTCACATGGGAATATCGGCCAGGACTCATCAATGTGGCCAATCCACTAAGCTGATAGCCTGTGGAAATTAAAGCAACCATCGAGGTCAGTGGGTGTTTTATGGCCATTGCAACAGCAACAGTACAGCCACCAAATCCCCCTGCACCTATGCGGTAACCACCATGAGAGATTATCCGTTACAACGTTTTGGAAACAGGATCCGGATGGGATACTGTCTGGATTCTTGGTTTCAAGACTCTCAAAATCTGGACAAGTACGGCTTGGTGGAGGCCGCAGGAATCTTCTAGCACGGAGAACAAGTTGTTGTGCCAAACTCTAGAGACCTTCGAGCAAAGGTTATCTCCCAGTTCCACGACCCGCCAGTCGCAGGTCATGTGGGACCCCGAAAGACCGGTCAGGCACTCTCGGACCACTATTGGTGGCCAGGGTGGAGTGTTGATGTCCGTAAGTATTGCATGACATGCGACCCATGTCTTCGGAATAAGGCTAATAACAAGAAGCCTGTTGGACTCCTCCAACAGCTTCCCATTCCTGGGACTCCATGGGAGTGCGTTAGCATGGACTTCGTTACTGGTCTTTCGGACACGGCCCGTGGCCATGATGTAATACTAGTGGTTGTGGATATTTTGACGAAGATGACACACTTCATTCCTACAACCACTGACGTGAATGCAGAGGAGACCGCTCGTCTCTTCTTTGAGGGTGTCGTAAAATACCACGGCTTGCCGTTGCGCATTATCTCCGATCGAGATCGGAAATTTTCTAGTAAGTTCTGGCAAAAGATGCACAAATACTTCGGCAGTGAGTCACAAACGTCGACAGCATTTCACCCTCAAACTGACGGACAAACAGAGCACATGAATCGCACTCTGAAGCAGATACTTTGCATGTACGTGGACCCTGCCATGCATGATTGGGACGAATTCCTAGCACCGGCAGAGTTTGCGGTGAACAACTCGGTGAACGAGTCCACACAGTTCATACCGTTCGTGTTGAACAGTGGTCGGCATCCAGTGGTACCCTCTTCATTGGTGAAGAGTGGGAGTATAGGAGGGCAGGTTCCTTCTGCTCAAGCCTTTGCCGAGCCCATCGACTCCTTGCTACAGGAGGCGAAGGTTCACCTTNCGCATGTACGTGGACCCTGCCATGCATGATTGGGACGAATTCCTAGCACCGGCAGAGTTTGCGGTGAACAACTCGGTGAACGAGTCCACACAGTTCATACCGTTCGTGTTGAACAGTGGTCGGCATCCAGTGGTACCCTCTTCATTGGTGAAGAGTGGGAGTATAGGAGGGCAGGTTCCTTCTGCTCAAGCCTTTGCCGAGCCCATCGACTCCTTGCTACAGGAGGCGAAGGTTCACCTTCAAGCAATTCGGCAGCAACAAAAGGCATATGACGACAAAGGTTGTCGGGAGGTCTCGTTTGACATCAGTGACAAAGTGCTGCTTATCACTAAAAACCTTCGGCTGAAGTCGCCAGGGGTAAGAAAACTTCTACCGAAGTGGATTGGGTCGTTTCCCATTGTGGCACGCATCGGGCCAGTGGCATACCGATTGCTACTTCCGCCGAATATGAAGATACATGACGTGTTTCATTTGAGCCTGCTAGCTCCATACATGGCAGAAGGAATCGTTCAGCCACCGCCAGCGGTCTTGGCTGCCGACGGCCAATACGAGGTCCTTTGCCTACTCCAGCACCGAGAGCGTACTCTTCGGTCGCGCGTTGTCAGGGAGTACCTCGTTCATTGGGCCGGTTGTGGACCTGAACATAATTCATGGGAGCCCGAATCTCGGTTGCCCACAGGGGTGGTCAACAAGTACTGGAGCGAGCTTGCAGCTCGCACAGATTGATGCGTGGCAGGAAGCACCACCTGAACGCGGAAAAATTGAACAACATTCCCACAGGGCAGCATTCATGGACAGTGACCATAGGAGGTTGGGGACGCCCAACATGGTTGTCGCGCGGACGCTCCAGCCTAAAGGGGGGAGGCCGCTAGCCGTGCTGACCTACAAGCTGCAGCTTAGGTCTAAGTACCATGCACGTGTTCATGTTTAGCTGGTGATTGAAATTATTATTTTTCTTTCACAATGTTGATGACTCACTGACTGACAATCCTACTTGTTGTTCATGAACCGGGACGGTTCATAATTAGTGGGGAGGAATGTAGCGGGAGGGCCGGTTCGGCCCTCCCTCCTCGCTGAAGCGAGGGGTGGTTGTGCACCACCCCTCGCGTCAGCAAGGGCTGGCCGGCGGCCAGCATTTTGCTGGCCGCCGGCCAGCTCGCTGCCAGCCGGCTGGACGGCCGGCGGCCGGCCAAGCGACCGGCCGGCCATGGGCCGGCCAGTCGCCAGCTGCCGATCGCGGCCTCAGCCCAATCGGCGGCTGAGGGGCCACGAGGGCCTCGAGGGCGAGGCCTCGTGGCCTCGTGCCCTCGACCCCCCCTTGCCCTCCTTGCAAACCAGCAAGCGATGACGAGGGATTGGGGGAGCGAGGGTGAGGAGAGAGAGCTGGCGAAAAATCGTCAACGTGCCTCGCACACGACGATTTCACACCAGAACGACAAAACGTAAATCGAAGTTCGTTTACGACGAACTTCGACATAAAATAAACAAAATAACTCGTGCAAACACACGAGTTTGAGGTAAAAACCCCCGGTTTGGGTCCCAAAACCAGGGGTTTGGTTAAAAACGGAAATGGGCCTCCGGAGACTCGAAGTATTCGAGTCTCCCTGCTTTGGGTCGTTGATGACGATTGCCCCTCAGTCCTGCAAAGGGGGTAAGCCCCTGACACGGACCGAGAACGCCATTCAGCGAACTACGACGACGACTTCAGAGCAGGAGCTGGAGATACGACACGTTACAGTAATGGATACGGGTTCTTGATTGATACGTTTTTCAGTGCACCGTATTCCATGCACATCTGCATCTCCCCTATCGTCTTCTTGAAAAAGAGGACTGGTGTAGTGGAAGGTGGCATCAACTGCTTGATGTACCCCTGCTCCATTAACTCTTCCAAATTCTTATTGTGCTCAGCCAACTTGCTGTGACTCATGCAAGAAGCAACACGTATTGTTGGAGTTGCGCCCAAAACCAGCCCAATCTTGTGGTCAATATCATGGTGGCAAACACTTCAGTATTTCAGCAAGAAACACATGAGCGTAGCTTTGTAGAACTCCTTTGATGCCTCCAGATAAATCCACTGTGAAATTTTTCTGCTATTTCCCTTTTTTGTGCTTCTCCTCTACCGCTAGCACTTCCACCTTCCCAATTCATTCCTTCTGCCACACACACACACAAGGTTTACTTGGCCCCCCTTGTGCTGCCAGCATTTTAAGCTACATGTAACTCAGCTTCAGTGCGTTCACTGCTTTGGATTTTTTTTTCCCATTCCACTGCGGCTAAACTATCTTCTCTCTGCCCTTCTTCACTTCACCAGGTTGTGCACCCGACCCACAGCTTGATTCCAAAATTGCAGCCAGTCACATCCTGAAATGAGTAATAGACATCCCAAAACGTAGGCATGAAAGAATTAACCCTGCATTACATCGTGCGTAGATGGGCCCTCCGATGTTCTAGTGGATTTTTTCACTCTAGCTCACCTTGCACCAACATGGCCTTAGTTGGTTTCCCAAGTAGCCATGCTGACCTCAGCCCCCATGCAAGCTTGGCACTGAAAAACAAGTGTGCCATACCATAATCCAGGAATTCCTTTATCTTTCAGTAGCTTTGGCATCCCTTGCCATCCGCGGAAGAAGGTGATGAGTTTTTGTCCTTTAGGAAGATTCCAACGATGATTCCTCCTTCTTTGCTCCGTGATAATGCACTCGGCAGCTCCCTAGTTGTTGATGGATTTTTTGGGCTGGTGTTTGCTGATGCAGACAGAGCTTTCCCAACGGTTGTTCATCAGCCACTCACTGCTGGTTGCAGTTTCCCTGCTGTCTCTTCTTGCTGCTTTCTTGTTGTTTCCAGGCTTTTAGTAGCTCTAACGGTTCCCACTACACAGCATGCTTGATTTCTAGCCTCCTTCAACAGTGCCGATCTCCATTGGGTTAGTGTGTTGATGTTGTGGTCAATGCTGAAAAGTGTCCTGGTTGTCACAAAACTGCCACAATGGTAGCATAGCGCGCCGACATGCTCAGTAGTAGCCACCAATGCTTGGAACTCTATGATGTATGTAAATGCCACATGCACTAAACATCACCCTTCAAGTTTTCACGGTGTTTTCCCGCCATCTCTTGCTTGATCATATCATCAATCTCTGAGCACAGTGCCAAGAATCGATGCGTGTAATCCTTGACTGAGCCAATGTTTTTCAGTTGTTTCAGCTTGTTATTTGCAACCATGGAAGCTTTCAGGAGATTTAGAAAATCTTTCATGGCTTGCTAGATCAAAACAATCATAACTGGCACATGCACTTCAGCTTGCCCTGTGCTTGACTGCCACAGTATGGCATGTTGCATGACTACGTTCTTACCTCCACCTTGAGTAGCCAGCAGATTCAGCTGTCTCAACCAATTCAATGCTGCTCCATGTCGCATTTTCACCATGAATGAAGCACGTACACTGTCTTCATCTAGAGGGTGTCCCAGAATCCCAAGATAACTTTTCATGGAAAACAGCTAGGCTCGTACGCTCATTCCCATGACAGAGAGATTGACTGGTTCCGGAGCCTTTGGCTTTGTCTCCTTGAACAAGGAGACATTAGGGCTATTGTGCCTTTGTCGCCGTTGACCGTGCCCATGGCCAGTGGTCCACCTCAACAGGACTCCCCTCGGCGTCTAGCGTAGCTCTTACGCTACTTGCCGAGAGGGTGAAAGCCACCCTCACGTGGCGTGGTTGGAACACCACAAGAGGTGGGAGAAAAAAAACCCCCTGGTGTGTGGAGTATGCCATGCTCACGTGCTCGATTGCTCCTACTCTTTCACCTAGTTCCCTAATTCTGCGGTCAAGCAGAATGAAGCTCGACTGCGAGCCCAATTCCTGAAATTTGAAACAAGGCCTTGATGCCCCTGAAATGCAGACGAGGCCCCAATCATGCCAGGAAAACAGGGCCACCCTGCTACAGATAGCATTGTGTGATACACTTGCACAAGGCTGGTTAACTTAGGATGCTAGAGGAGGTTTTTCTGACCTGTTGGCCATTGTTGTCCTCTGCATTAATGCTTATGATTCCCATTGGTCCGAGTCTCCTCACGCCGCAGACCCAGCTTACTTCGGGGATCCTCTCAATATCACCACTTACATCTGCATGCGCCGTGGTCCCAAGGCTCTTGAGGGAACCATCATGTTCCTTGGGACCACGACGCATATTGAGCAGGGCCAATGATGCATGATTCTTGATGTTGCAGTATTGTTTCTGGTTGAAAGACCACTCCAGAATGACATAATTTACAGATCCACAGTTCCCTTCTATCCCTTCTTCCTGTCCACAATCATTTGCTGTGACAAGATCGGACCCCAAGCACACTGACCTCATTCACACTAGGAGGGAATGTCCGCACAGCCTGAAGGAGAGCACGTGCATGGAATGTCACAAGGTCAAATCAAACAGACAGATTTTTCCATGGTCATATCGAGAGAGCACCACCCCACTTTCCGTAGTCCATGCCGGTTTAACTGGCCCCAATGCTAGCGAATTCTCTACAGTTTGGGTAACTCTCATTTAGGCATCTCACATGCCTCTGAGGCATGGAGATTTGGGAACCCCATTACTCATCAGTTCATTGAAAGCTGAGATGCCTCCTTTCTGGAGCACAGGGTTTTGGCAATTTCCGACATGTCCCACAACTTTCTTCCCCACAGAAGTACCCTGAGCATGTAAACATGCTTATGTTTCTCCCATACCCTAGACCCCCCCTCCCCCGGGACCGCACCAGCCGCAAACAAAAGAACAGAGGGGATCTCTCCAGTCCCTACTCATCTACTCACCCCCACAGATCCGCTGAGTGCCAGCTCGAAAAAGTCAAGCAAGAGAGACTTACATATCCCACCTGGCCCCATGCTCTCCCCCGCTGGAAGGGTTGAACTTGGTGAAGAGTCACATGTGCCTGGCCCTGTACACAGATCTCTACGAGAAAAATGGCAGCTAGACTAGAAATTTTTCTACTACACAGAGGTTCTGTCCACATCGTCAGAAGCATGAAGTAAGCCCACCACCTTGCCAAAGCAAGGGGGT
>SZWC01007157.1:72551-92942 GCA_023375785.1 Penium margaritaceum | reverse complement strand
GCCCCAGCTGCGTCCGCTGACTCCTCTGGCCCAGCAGCGCCTGTTGCGTCTACTGGCTCCTCCGGACCAGTAGCACCGTCCGCCTCCGTCGGCCCGTCGGACTCAGCACCATCTTCTGCCCGACCGCGCTACACACGTGGCCCAGGCGGCAGCCTCCGACCTCGGCCAACAGTGAGCGCGCAGACCGTCGCTCCCCGTTCCGTGGCGGCTCGACCCCCTGTGGCTCCACGTGTCTCCTCCACTCCCACGGTCGTGAGTGGGGACCCTGGCACAAAGGCTCTCGGCCTGACCACTTCTGCCATTATCGCAGACCTTCACCCGGACTCTGCATTGGGGTACGCCATACTTCATCACGAGCATCGGCATGCTGTTGTGGCCGCACTCGCACGCATCCCACCTGGGGCTCGTGATGCACATGCCCTCTCAGTCCAGTCCACAGCGCGCCTAGAGGACCCTTCCACCCTACGCGAGGCTCGAGCCTCCCCTGAGGCCACACATTGGGATGCTGCCTGTGCCGAGGAGCTCACCGCTATCCGACAGTACCACGTGTATGACCTCGTCGACCTCCCTCCAGGTCGGAAGGCCATCGGTGCCAAGTGGGTCTTTCGGCGTAAGTGGAAGCCTGACGGATCCTTGGACAAGTATAAGGCCCGTCTCACAGCAAAGGGGTTTGCTCAGGTCCCTGGGATCGATTACGACCAGATCTTCGCCCCAGTTGGCCGGTTCTCCACTAGCCGGGCATTGTTCAGCCTGGTTGCCCAGCACGGGTGGGAGCTGCATCAGATGGACGTGAGCAACGCATTCCTCCATGGCTCACTGGAGGGTGAGGAGCTCTACATGACGCAGCCCCCAGGCTTCGACGATGGCACTGGGAGAGTTTGGCGGCTGCGGAAGGCCCTATATGGCCTGAAGCAGTCGCCTCGGTGCTGGAACCAGGAGATCAGTAGTACGCTTCTCCGTGGCGGCCTCCAGCGCAGCACCGCTGACCCCGCACTGTTCATCAGCCCGCGAGGTCAGACCTTCGCCGCGGTCCTGGTCTACGCCGACGATCTCCTCATTGCGTCACCAGACGCGACAACCATCCAGCATGTCAAGGACCTACTGCACGCTGCCTACCAGATGAAGGATCTCGGTTCTGCCCGAGTCTTCCTGGGCATGGAGCTCGAGCATGATCGCTCTCAGGGCGTCCTGCATGTCCACCATGCTGCCTATGTGCAGACCCTGTCCACTCGCTTTGTCGAGGACTTTCCCCTCGTGCCCAGCGCATCCTCACCCATGTCACCCGATGGCCAGGTGAAGTTGAAGAGTCATGACCCAGCTGTTGTGGGGGAGCCAGTTGATGTGACCACGTATCTGCGGGTCATCGGGTCACTGATGTTCCTGGCGACGACGACGCGTCCAGACATCGCATTCGCCGTTAACCTCCTGGCCCAGTTCTCTCAGGAGCCGCGTCACCTCCACTTTGAGGCCGCGATCCAAGTAGTGCGCTATGTCGTCTCGACCCCTCGGCGAGGCCTCATGTTCCGCCGTCAGCCGTCCGTCGTTGCAGTGGGTTACACCGACAGCGACTGGGCCGGCAGTCCAGACGGTAAGAGTCGCACTGGTTGGATCTTTCTGGTCGGGGGTACAGCTGTGTCCTGGCACAGTGGCAAGCAGGGGTGCATTGCACGCAGCACTGCTGAGGCTGAGTACGTGGCCCTTGGCTCAGGCGCGTGTGAGAGCGTGTGGTTGCGTCGTCTGTTCTCCAAGTTGCGTCAGTCTGTCGCATCCATCACCTTACACTGTGACAATGAGAGTGCCATGGCCATTGCAGACAATGACGGTGTGCATCACACTCGCACAAAGCACATCAATGTTGAGTATCACTATGTGCGTTCGTTGTTGCACGACGGCAGCATCAGCATCGTGTGGGTTGAGATAGCACGGCAGCTGGCTGACTTCCTGACCAAGGCACTGAAGCGGGACTCGTTTAAGAAGGCTGTGAGTTCAGTCGGTGTGCGTCCGTGACTTGCTTTCTTTGTCTCTGCCTGCACTTCTGCATGTCGTGGGGGAGTCCGTGTGTTGACCGTGTCTCTGCCCGTCCATGTGCACTACGCCTGTGAGTCATGGGGGAGTGTTGGTTTTTGCGCTCATTGTGCTCTGTTGTGTCCTCCCGGCTTGTATACATCGGCGTGCAGATGACTGACGGCGAGACTCGACGCCGATGGAGTGTCGTCCGGTGGAGCCGACGCACGCTGAGGTCGTCTCGTAGTTTGCTGGAGCACCCTCTCTCCGGCGACGTGTTCAGCTCCATCGGCAGGCCTCCTCGGCGGTCGCACTACCGGCAGTCACTGCCACCGCAGTCGCTGTCTGCATGCGTCCAGTGCGTACTGTCGTGCCTGCGTCGTCATGCACTGCCTAGGGTCCCAGTTGCATGTTGCATGGCCCTGTTTGGCAGCATAAACCATCGTGGTCACTACCTGGGTTCAGGCTGCCACAACTCCTCGCTACTATTTTTCTAGCAGATTCTGACCGCACGGCTGCGTTCGCAGCGTCGGTATTATGGTATGGTCCAGTTTTCAGGCAAAACGGACGACGCCCGGGTTTTGGGCTGTCGGCTGTGTGGCAGGCCTCACCGAGAAAACCTGCCAGCCTGAAATTAGCTATTTTCTGATTGGCTGATGAACTGAGTAACAAGCTCTACAGAGCTGGGGGGGGGGCTAGAACTTGGAGGGGTCCCCCATTGCTGTTCATTCTTCATTCCTAATCAGTTACTATCAGTTTTCAGCTGCTTTCTGGCGCTAACTCTGGCGCGCGCGTTTCTGAGTAACAAACCCAGAGCTTCCAGACTTAGACTCTAGAGCAGCAGACTGAGGGGGCAGCTGACTTAAGCAACGAGCGTGGAAGCCCGCACGCTGCATCAACAACGCTGCTGCCCCAACCTGCTGCATAGTTTCCATTTCTCACAACCCCAGCTCCTAATGCGACATGCTTAGCCTGAGTCGAACTTCGCGCTACACAACCCTACTTTCACTCTTACATGAGGCACCTGTACCTTCAACAAGGAAGATGTAGCTGGACCGGTTTTGCGCATTGTGACCATGGACCCAATTGATGTCAATGTATCTCTCAACAACAACAGACAGCAGCACGGGATAGCACAGGCCGAGATGTGGAGTAGACACGACATACCGTACCACGTTTAGAGCAGCCTCCAAATGGAGCTCATGGGGATGTTGTATTAACTGGGACAAGAAGTTCACACCAAAAGAAACATCTGCACGCACAGTGGTCCCGAGGATCAACAGGGATCCAATGACTCAAATGTACTTCGTGACATCAACAAGCTCCCCCACACGATTTGGGTCTGCTTATGTGAGAAGCCTCTGCCTTGCAGACGTCATAGGCATAGATGCAGAAGGGACTCTGGCCAACAGGTCAGCGAAATGGTCCCCTAGGTCCTGTTGTAACCAGCCGGATGCACATGCAATGTGCGACGTTGGCGATCACGCTCAATCTCCATTCCCATGAAGACACGAGTTGGACCAAGATCCTTTATTCTCTACACAGACTGGAGGAGATCCTTCATAACGTGGACATCATGAGGGTCGGGAGACGCAATCAAGAGGTCATCCACATAGACCACGACATCGATAAAGGGTGCAGATGGGGGACTCATGAACATCGTTGGGTGCACTATGCTATGGTGATACCTGCTCCACTCCAAGGTAGCGGATATCTTGAGGTTCCAACATTGTGGCGATTGATTCAAGCCATATAAGGCCTTTCGAAGGCGCCAGACTTTGTTTGTGCCGTCCTTGAACCCTTGAGGTTGGACGAGGTAGATCTCTTCCTCGAGATTTTTGTGCAAGAAAGCATTGTTGACGTCCATCTGGTGGAGCTCCCAATCATGTTGTGCCACAAGACCCAACAAGGCCTTAACCGTGGTGTAATTGCCGAAAGCAACAAAGGTGACATCAAAGTCCAGACCAGGCACTTGGGAGAATCCCTTAGCCGTGAGACGGGCCTTGCACCGTTCCACTGCGCCATCGGGCCTCTCTTTCCTTCGAAACACCCAACGAGCTGAGATGGCCTTACAACCAGGCGAGAGCCTCATCTTCTCATAACTCTATGTTTCTCGATTGCAGTGAGTTCCTCGCACATAGCTTGCTCCCCCAGAGTTGCATTGGAGTATGCTTGTTGCAATGTGTTCGGTTCAGGCACATGTGTTGTGCTGCCACTCGCAACGAGTGCGGTGGCGACTGAGGGATGTGGCAGAGGTGGGATAGACCCAACTGCCGCAATGACTTGGTGGAACTCTTAAGCAATCAGAGAGTATCCAAGGGATGTGTTAGGACGTACCACCGGCACCGCCAAGCCAAGAGCGTCAAGACCAGAGACATGAGTAGACAATGTGGGGTTTATGACACCACCGTGACCTGGATGGACTGATCGCACAGGCCCAGAGTGGCCAGCCAAGGCTGTACGACTGGTAGGCAGGGCATGGTGAAGTGCAGAATGCAAACGTCTCAGATGACCGCCTTGCGCGCGAACAAATGACGAAAGGATGCGGGGCTGCGAGGATGAGACCACGTCCTCTGCCGATAAAACCGCGACCGGTGACGCAAGCAATGACACAACAAGAGATGATGCAGATGCGGTAGGGGATGATGTAGGCGAAGTCGACGCCATAGGAGATGACACAGGTGGCAATGCAGGTGCGAGAGGAGATGACGCTGGTGACGACACCGACACAACAGGAGGTGATGTTGGCAACGACGCGAAGACGATAGGAGGTGATGTAGGCGACGACTCAGATGCAACGAGAGATGACATACCCTACTGATCTTTAATTTCGATCATTATAAAAAACACGAATTAAGTGCTCTTTAATTCCATTCAAGATTTTCATCAAAAACATTTATTTGGGTGGTACCTAAACATTCGTTCAAAGAAAATACTTGCTCTGTAAATTCGACGTTGAACAGATGTAGCCCTGCCAGTCTCGGCGATCCAACTGGCTAGACTCGCGCGGAAGTCGCGATTGACCAGCCTGACGCGTCAGATCGAGCAAAAAGTGCTCGATCTAACACACCAGGCTGGTCTGACAGCGTTGACAGTTCCAGTCAGCCACGCAAAACCGGCCCACGAGCCGGACGTGCACCGAGACTGTGGCTGATTCGAGTTAAAGTTCAACGAATTGCAATACAAGTGTGAATGCCCTGGGTTCTTGTCATTATTTCTCTTAGTTTTCACAAAATGAATATAATTAATGTAGACCCTAAACTTTCGACGACGAAAGAAAAGTTTTTCCTCAAAAATATTTCTAATCAAAATTGAAGATCACTAGGGTAGGTGACGATGCAGATTCAAAAGGAGATGACATAGGCGACAATATAGTGCGAGCCGTACAATATAGTATGGAGCGCAACCACTACCTAAGTGCACTCCACATACACCACCTCTACAGAGAACGACGCAAGCGACAGAATAGAGCGTGCGATGTCGCGTGCGAAGGTGCTTTGAAAGAAGAGAGTGTCGCGAGACTCAACAACCCAACTATGCTCGGTTCCCAAAAGCACCAGGCCTTGGAGTGAGAGGAAACACCGATGAAATGGGCCGAGGCAACCTCGAGGTGACAGCTTGCCATTGCGTTGGTCCTCAAGGAGCCAAACGCTGGCGATGCTACCCCAGACTTGAGTGAGGCAAAGGCCAGCACGACGACCATACCACCACTCAAATGTCGTGACATGAAGAGGTAGTTGACCGTGGAGAACATGGTTCCAAACCCACGCCATGTATGACATGGCCTCAAAGGAAAACACCAGAGGGAGGCCAGACTAAAAAAGAAGGGTAAGAACACAGTGAGCAAGAGTGCGGTTCCAGTGTTTCGACACTCCGTTCTGCTGTGGTGTCTTTGGAGCAGAGCGCTCTAGATGCACTCCTTGAGACTGAAGAAAGCGGGTCGTAGGACCCATGAACTCCCCACCACGATCGGAGTGGAATGGTATCATTTTACGGTGGCAAGCACGCTCAGCCTAGACAAGCCAAGAATCGATTGTGAGCCAAACGTAATTTTTTTGGCGAAGGGGAAAGATCCATAAAAAATTAGAGAAATGATGCATAAAACACAAGACGTACCGACCAACACCCCCAAGATATTCATGAAGGAGCGGGCCCATGACGTCCGCATGGACCAAGGCAAGGGGGTGTAGCGTGTGGGAGTGAGTCAAAAGAAAGGACGGGAGATGCAGCTTGCCTTGTGCGTAATCAAGGAAGTCAGTAGTGCATGGTATAGGGAATATGCCAGGGTCAAGACCAACAACAGGCTAATGACGCAAGAGGCTATGGATGGCTGTTGTATGCCCATGACGCATGTAGTGATGGAGCAAACATGTGTGTACAAGGGGAAAGCAAGGGAGCAATATGCACATGCGCTGCTGTAGCGGCCATGGACGGTGGTGCAAACTAGGGCACACAATGCTCTTCGTGGTCTTTGTCACAACACAGACCACGAAGAATAGGATGGTCAGACGATTGTAGCGACACGGTGCCAACGCAAGGAGATGAGACAAAGTCCATGCCTTGATCATCCAAGGCAGTGAAGGAAAACAATTTAACCTCAAGCACAGGGACAAAGAGGACATTAGGCAAGAAGACGACCACGGAAGGACCAACAAAATTCCCAACACCAACTCTTCAAACTAGCAGCAACTGGCCCAAGGCAGTGCGGAGGAAGCGTACGTCACCGACAGGCCCAAACATGACAAATGCGGTACAAGACAACGTCATGTGATGAGTAGCTCCGGAATCGATGATCCAAAAGCCATTTGACACGCGAGACGGAGCATTCACATGACATTGCGCGACACCGCATACGAGGATAGGAGAGGACACAATACGACTAGAAGTCACTGTAAGGAGACGCGGAAGGGTGAAGGACTGCCAATGTTCATCCCACTCGACAAACGACACAACCCCACCATCCAAGGCACCCAAATGGGCTCCATCAGACGTACAACGGTGACTCTCAGACTCGACAGTCAAACTCACACCGGAGTGGACAACCGGAGGCTGAGGACGGGAATTGAAGGTAGAGACTAGAGCAGATGTGTCCACACCATGCGGCAACTCGGGAAATGACTGAGCTGGTGGCGTAAAGAAAGATGGAGCTGTAGGCTGGAGCCACGATGGAGGGGTGTAGGATGAAGAACGCGTCCCATATACTGTAGGGTAGTATGGCTGCGGAAGCCAACGCCACCCCGGGTGGGGTACAACCACCGTCGAAGAGGAAAGCAGGGAAGCCCAACCGGGCGTGGGAACCATCAAGGACATGACGGTGATGGTCTTTTACCACAGGAGGTCGGACTCCCACGTGTAAGGGTCTCGACCAAATAGGATGGGGGTGAGAAGGGATGCTCTAGAAGACCATCAGACGTGGGAGCCTGAGTGTGGGAATGCAAAGTCTCCCGAGGCAACGAGATAAATTCCCGAATAACCGGGTCTCGACCACGTGCAAGGAAGGAGGAGAGAAAGAAAGTAAAGGTAAAGAAAAAACAAATGAAATCATGGAAAATAGAAACCACCAAGAAGAAGTCAGTAGTGTGGGCCAGATACTGGGTCATCCCGGGTCTGAGAGGGATAACAAGGCTCACGCCTCTTCCCCACCAAGTTTTTTTGGTGTAGGAAGGGTGCGCTCGACCCTCGTTGGTAAACAGGATGGGAATGTCAAAGGACAAGCCCGTCAATTGACGAGCTCGTCGATCGACGAGCTCTTCGATCGATGAGGTCGTTAACAGAGTCCGTCAACAAGCGGGCTTGATTGATGAGCAAATTCCCACCAGCTGACGAGCTCAACTGGCGGCGGTGAGCATAGCTTCCATGCCCGCTGCTGCAGGTGTGGATTCTGATGCTGCTGTGCTACTGTGACTAAAAACTGTAGTTGCTACTAGAGCTGCTTCTGCAAATGCGGCTGCGGTTGCTGCTGCTAAAACTATTGCCATAGCAGTAGTTTCTATTGTAGCTACTGCTGCAGCTACTACTACGAATGCAGCTGCCATTGCTGTTGCTATTGCTATTACTACTATGGCTATTGTGAGTCGGTTACTGCTATTCTACGAGTGCGGCTGCTGCCACTGCTACTGCTGCTACTGATGTTGTTGCTGTAGTAGTTAATGCTGCAAGTGTACTGCTCTGACTGGTGCACGCAGATGCAGTACAGCCAGGGGGTGGCATTACAGTCGCTTTCCCTACTACAACTATTGCTGCTGCTACTTTGACTGTTAGGATTGCCGAGTGTGGTTGCACCTGCTGCGATAGAGGAAGCCGGGTATAGTTACTACCACGACAATGGCTTCTGATGCTGCGGAGGTGGCCTAAGCCGTCACCACATTTTTTTCATGTCCTTGCCAAGAAGGCAGCTGCAACAAGGGAAACTGTCAAAACAATTCGGCAGCATTCTGCCAATTTTTCGGAGGACTACGTGCCAGGAGCCCTCAACTCAGGGCCTCCACGTTGCCAGTACCTCTACGTCCCACCCAGCCCAGTCCAGCCCAACCTAGATGCCTCCGGTGCCGCTATTGCGCACAGTGTGGTCGGAAGAACATTTTGTGACACTCAACTGCTCTGATACCATGAGGGAATGAGGAAACCCCCAAAGCAATATTTTTTGTTTGAGGGTACGTTGCTCAGAATACAACGGAACAAACGGCACTTCAAAAGGTGGAGAGACGGTGAAGATATACTTGAAAATGTAGAAGTGAGCTAGGAAGCAACAGACAAGTGTATAAGTCTAGTCTCATCCACGTGCGTGCAACTAGGCGCTAAATCCAACCAAACGGTCAGAAAATAGACTAACACGGCAGCAAGTTCCAAAACAAGAGTAAGAGGGAACCCGACAGGCGTACGACCTCCTCGGTTGTCCGAATTACAAAGCGAAAGAAGTGCCAGATGCTGAAATAGAAACTCCATGCAATTGGATCATGAAGGCACAAGGATAGTGCCACAGAGAAAATGGGCCCCAGGATGTGGTCATTGAGAAAACTCTGGACAGCACGTGAGGGCGTCCCAGCTGGTGCTGGCGCTTTCAAAGTACTTTTCAGTGCCTCGGCATACAGACGATCTGTGATGACATGGCCTGAGGTCACCGTGACTCACACACCAACGATGTGTTCACCTATGCCGGTGAAGGCATTTGAGGATGTGCCGCATTTAGTTGCTAGTTCCCCTGCACAAGGGGTTTTAGGTGACGTGTGTTTCATGACGTTGCTTATTGAAGAATTTTGTGATGCCTTTCACAAGAGTACTACATTAGATGCTCAAATGTAGGAATAGGGCACTTGTGGCTGAAACTCGACCATAACACACACAACATCAAACACAGTCATGTTTTATTTGCTGTAGACAGAAAAGGAACTAGCTTGTGCGCAGGTTAGGACAGTGGCATTGTTGATGCAGCGTGCGGGAACCCACGCTCGTTGCTTAGTCTTCCCCCTTAGTCTGATGCACTAGAGTTTAATTCTGAGAGCTCTGGTTTGTTACTCAAAAGTGTGTACACCAGAGTAAGCGCCAGAAAGAAGCAATGACTGATAAGGGTTGAAGAATGAGCAACCAACAAAGACCCCTCCCCGTTCTAGCCTCACCTCAGCTCTGTGAGGCTTGTTATTCAGAAAATCAGCCAATCAGGAAAATCCTAGCATTATCCTGTCTGGCAGAGTTTCCCTAGGTGAGACCTGCCAGACACGAGAAAACCCAAAGCCCGAGCGTTGTCTGTTTTGCCTAAAAACTAGACCATACCAAAGTAACCATGCCACAAACGTAGTCTTGCAGTCAGAATCAACAAGAAAAATAGGTACAAGGAGTTACGGTTGCCCAAAATCAGGCGCCGGCTACACTACTCCTGAGAGCCAACTACAACTACTGATGGCGTGACAGCCAAGGGTAGCTGCCGATGGAGCTGGTCGTGCGAGGGAGCAGTATTAGAAGCATGAGGAGGAGGATAACCATACACTCGACTTCACGGCGACACGTCCATTTCAACGAATAGCGCCTTGTCGGCATCAGCGTTCATCCTCTCAGTTGTCTGCACGAGCATGTACTCCAACCGAGAGGTTACAGTATGAGTCAGTGAGGTAGTGCACGTATCAAACAACAACTCTCCCCCATGATCCAAAGGCGTCAGTGTACATGAGTGTGTGAAAGTAATGCTCCCCCATGCTCTCCGACCCAACTCTCAGTGCAAGAATGAGAGGAGATGGATCACATGTGCAACGAGGATGAGCGATGAGAACCTATGCAGTGAAAGAGTCACACCACATGCATTCAGGGTAGCAACCGACCATACTCAAAGCCTTCTTAAATGATTTATGCTTCAGCGCCTTGGTGAGGGAGCCAGCTAACTGCTTCACAGTCTCTACGCACACGATGTGAATGCTTGCCTCATAGAATAAGGAACACACATAGTATTACTCAACATTGATGTGCTTCGTGCGTGCATGGTGGACACCATCGTTGTGAGCAATCGCGGCGGCACTCTTATTGTCACAATGTAAGGTGATGGATGACACAGGCTGACACAACTCATCCAACAAACAACGCAACCACACACTCTCACATGCACCAGCATCCAACGCCATGTACTCTACCTCTGTTGTGCGACGTGCGACACACCCTTTCTTCCCGCTAAGCCATGACACTGTCTAACCTCCAGTGCGGCTCTTCCCATCTGGACTCCATGTTCAGTCGCTATCAGTGTAGTCTACAGCCACCACAGACTGCTGCCGACAGAATGTGAGGCCTCGCCGTGGGATGGAAACCACATACCGCAATACGCGGACAACTGCATTAAGGTGCATGTGGTGTGGGGCCTGTGATATCTAGGTAAAGACATTAATGTCAAAGGCAATGTCGACTCGTGTGGTGGTGGAAAGAAACATGAGTGACCCGATGACGTGGAGGAACGTCGTGATGTCCATTGCTGCACCCAAGGTGCTGGTGTCAGTAGCCTTCAGCTTCGCTTGCCCGTCTAGGGTCATCGGGGTGGAGGGGACAGTGCTCAGGAGTTCCGCAAAGCCGTCAGCGAGTGTCTGAACGTATGTTGCCTGATGTACCCGCATGATGCCGTGCGTGAGATTGTGCTCAATCTCCATGCTGAGAAACACTTGTGTCGGCCCGAGATCCTTCATTTTGTAGGTCACCTTCAGCAACTCCTTCACCTGCTCTACAGTGGCAAGGTCGGGATATACGATGAGTAGGTTGTCCACGTAGACGAGGATCACTTCGAAGAGAGTCTGAGGAGGAGTGATGAAGGGTGCCCAGTTTGCAGTGCTGCGGAGAAATCCGCCCTTCAGAACGGTATGGCTGATCTCGATATTCCAGCACCGTGGAGCTTGTATACTACGTACTCGTTGATGGAAGCGAGCTCCTCCCGACAGAGAGCCTCCCACTCGTCTGCGTCGAGAGCAGCACGGGCCTCACGTAGGCTCTATGGGTCGGGTGCCAGTGGAGAAGGCCGGGCCGTCAGCACATGGGCAGTGCAAAGTCCTGCAGGAGCCCCGACCAGAGTGGCGAAGACCGTACGGCGATGCTCCTGGGAGATGAAAGTGTAGCCCAGGGCCGAGGCTGGGTGAATTTCGTGAGAAACAAGGCCAAGTCTGTGAGGCCAAGGACCTTGATGCCGGGCTAACCGCTCACGATAGTGTGAGGTGAGGAGGGTGTGTCGACGAGTGTACTGGAGGCTGACCGAGGGACCCTGGTGCGAGGAACCGGGGGTGGCGCCGGCTTACGGGGGCCACAGAATACCACCGAGAGCACGGGTGTCAACCTGGTGTGCCGGGGTGCCAGTGATGGCGGAGGGAGCCCGACGAGGACGAGATGGCAAGGCCGGGGAAGGTGCCGGGTTGGATACCAGGGAACCGCTAGACACGGGCGGATCCACAGGGGTGGGTGCATCAGAGGCCGGAAGGGGGTCAGCCTAGGGGTCAGGCTGGGCTGAGGACTCAGCGGAGGAATCCGTCTCCGATGGGCGTACGGCATTGCCGACAGGGGAACTGGGCGGCGAGGTGGACGGCGAGGGAGGAGCATCCAGGCCATCCGCTACCAGGAGTGTGGATGCAACAGGACGATCTGTGCCTCTGGAGCCGGAGCAAAAGCGTGACAAGGATCTTCCCCACGAGAAGACAACAACGAAAGTAGAGAGGAGGAAGAACGGATGCGAGGGAGGTCATGAGGGAAGAGTTCCTCAAAGAACAGGGCATCACGGGACTCAACAACACGATGCCGGACTGGGTCCCAGGAGCGCCAGGCCTTGGACTGACACGAGACACCGACGAAGGTATAGAGACAGCCGTGGGAGGCAAGCTTGCCATCCCGGTGGTCCCCGGCAAGCCAGACGCTGGCGACGCACCCCTAGACACGAACAGGCTGAAGATCAGCCTGCTGACCGCACCACAATGTCTACGACGTGATCTGTCGGGGTAGGAGACCATGGGGAACGCAGTTCCACACCCAAGTCATGTAGAATATGGTCTCAACAAAGAAGCCCTTGGACAGACCGGACTCGACACGCATGTTGGGGACAGCATCGGCCATGGCGTGGTTCCAACGCTTGGAGACACCGTTCTGCTACGGTGTCCCAGGGATGGGCGTCTCATGACAGATCCCATCACTCGCGAGATAGGCAGTAGTGTCTCCCATGTACTCGCCACCGCGGTCAGAGCAAAATTGGTGGAGGGTGTGACCGCACTCGTGCTCAACCGCGAGGTGCCAGGCATGGATGGCAGAGGTCACATCACTCTTCCAGTGGAGGCAAACGACCTAGTGATAGTGGGAGTAGTCATCCGTGAGGGTCTGCACATACTGGTTGCCCTCGACAACAGACTTGACCGGGAGAGGACCCATGAGGTTTGAGTGGACGAGCTCCAGCGGGTGCGTGGCCCGAGAGGAGGGTGCAAGGTAGGAGGCTCGATGCATCTTGCTCTGGGTGCAGTCGATGCACTCGGTTTGGCAGGGCCACTGGAAAGTGGAGGGATCAAGTTCAAGCAGGGGCTGGGTGCGAAGCATGCTATTAATAGCATCGGATTATACATGGCAAAGGCAACGGTGAAGGAGGTGTACATACTAGGAGAACAGAAACCTGGTGAAAAATACATGTGTAGTGTCAGACGAGGGAAGGGACACGAATGAACGAAGTCGAGTGACATGTTCAAGGTTGTCACGGCAAACAGCACGGAACATGACCTGATCGAAAGGACAAAGGGAGACTGTGCCAATTCCATAGGAGTGACGGACGTCCATGCTCATGAGGTAGAGAGTATTGATAGACAGGAGGCTGAGTTCCAAACCTGGCACATACAGCACATTGGTCACGAAGATGTCACCGGACAGACCACGAAAACGAACGACACCAACACCACAGATCGACAAGATCTGCCCGGACCCCATCCGGACACTGTGAGCATTCCCAATAGGACCAAGACGCTGAACGCCTGGCGACAGGACGTCATGTGATGCATGGCACCAGAGTCGATGATCCAAGTGCCATCGGGGTCGCGGACCGAGGACGTGCTGTTACAGTGAGCGACGAAACATGACGCAAGAAGGGAGACGCAGGTCGCGAGCTTGGCAGACGGTACAGATATGAAATGATCATGCAAGTCATCCAACCATGCGACATCATCCATAGCCGGCCCCGAAGGGAAATAGGCGGCTTCCCCGAGGTCCCCTCAAAATTCAGTCTCTATCTGGCAGTGGAAGACCTTTCGGCTAGCAGTCACACAACGCATACAACTCTGGGGAGGAGGCTTGATGCCGAGCTACGTGGTGATGGAGCTCTACAACTGGCAGATTCGAGCGACTGAGGCGACGGGCACTACGGACTGTGGGGTCACAACTCCAGATGGGCGATACATGCTCCAGTGGGACGGAGGCTGTAGGTAGTACAATGATTGTACCGGAGCGTATTACTGCTGATATAATGGTAATGCATACGGCCGTGGCTGTGGCAGAACATACTGCTGCGGCTGGTGCTGATGGAGAAGGGATGGTTGATGATGTGGTCGAGGCTGAGGAGCCAGCTACGGGGTGGAGTAGGTGGTGGCCACAATGATGCCAGAGGAGAAGGAGGTGCCTGTGGTAACAGCGGAGGTGCCGAGGCGACACTCACGTTGATGGTGCAAGGCGAAGACAATGTGGGCCTCGTCAGTAGGGATGGGGCACGTGTACCACCCGTCTCCCGTCTGGCCGCAGTTGTGGCACATCAGCATAGTGCCATCGGAGGAAGACTGATGCCCCTTGCCCTTGCCTTTCCCGCCTTTCTTTACCTTGCCCTTGGCGCTGCCGGAGGAGGAAGTTCTGGGGGCAGGGGTGGAGGAGCCGCCGGAGGTGGTAGCCATGGTCCCGGAAGAGCCACCGCGCTGAAGTTGTGTGTCCCTGTGTGCTTCCGGCATGTTGAGGAAGAGGTCGTATGCCTAAGTCGTCAAAGTGCCCTGGGCCGCCACCGCCTCGAGGATGGGTAGGCCTTAAGGGATGAAACGTTTTATAAACTCAGGAGTGGCATCGTTCTTGATGGTAAGGAGGGAAGCAAGTGGGGAAGGCGTGGCTGCCTTGAGTCGGTATAGGATATCCTGTGCACGGCTCCAGCAGGTGGTAAAGGACTCGGATTCCCTCATGTGAAGGGAGCTAAAATCCTTCAAGAGGTAGCTGACAGGTGCCTGGCCGCAGGCGCAATCGGCCGTGTCAGCATGTCCCAAACCCGTCGGGGGTCAGTGCTGGTGTCGTCAGCAGTGTCACCAAGGAACGGCTCCAGGGAAGTGCGGTCAGCATCAGGAGCGGCAAGGATGAGTGCACAGATGGCATAGCCTACCTCAAGCACCTGCTCCGGGATGGTGTTGTCATGCGGAAGAGTATAATACGGCCACAGCCCCCCCCTTGTGCCTAGATGCGGTAGAACAGTTCCCAACTCAAGAACTACTCATCGCAAACGAGGGCAGGAGGAGGGGACTCGAAGTCCTTCCACCGAGAGGGGCCGGCCGCTCCAGCGCCTAAGACGCTAGTCACCGTCTACTGATGTTTCTATATCTGCTTATATGTTGTTATTTGTGCTGCCGCAGTCAGAGTAGGACTAGGGTGTTTGGAGAGGATAGTCTGGCTAGTGCTTGTTGCGGCAAGCATCTGGCGTAGCTGATCGACCTGACGCTGAAGATCCGCTATGGGGTCTGCAGTGGGCGGGTCTGCAAGGCTATCATGCATGCCGGCGACATTGTCCTGATGTTATTTTTGCTACTGCTGATGCTGCTGACGCCTCTACTACTGCTGTGGCTACTACTACTTCCGCTGATGCTGCTGCTGCTGCTGCTACTGTTGCTGCTATTGCTGCTACCGCTGCCGATGCTACTATTAGTGTTGCTACCGCTGCTGTTGCTACTGCCGCTACTGCTGTTGTCATTGCCACTGCTGTTGCTGCTGCCGCCGCAACTGTTGCTGCTGCTGCCGCTGTTGCTGCTACCGCGGCTGTTGCTGCCGCCGCTGCTGCTGCCGCCCCACGCCAGGTTGGTGCGCAATCTTCCCTTAGTTGAGAGCTGGATGATGAAAGTGGTCCGATTGAAAACATGACTGCGTTTCTCGCTGATTTCGGATGGTGGCAAAAATTGACCTCCAGTCCAGAAATTTGACGAAGTGTTGAAATTTTAGCACCTAAAATCGAGGCTGCTCAAATCGAGCAAAATTTGGACCACAGGTGTGCCTGAATGTGCTGAATGCAGTGGTGGAAGTCTTGGCTTGAAAAAGTGAGAAAAAAGGACCAAAAGAACCTAATTCCGTGATCAGCTCAAAATGTTAAAGATCTGGATCTGCGACGCGGGACAATTAATGCTGGGGGCTACAGACCACCAAACGAGCTGAGCATGGTGCCATGGAAATCTTGTGACCTAAGCTTTCAAAAAAGCCTATGTGCGCAAGTATTTACGTCCATTTGAGTCCGGCGCCGCCGAGAGTAAGGGACGTGGGTGGCTGACGTGATCTGCATCTGCGTCTCCTCCTCGTCCGTGTAGCTTCCACGAAGTTGCAAGGATGGGACAGTAGTTACAAATGGTGCTCCTGCCTCCTTCCTCTCCCTCTTGGGTGTCTGCTGCTGCCGCTACTGCTGCTCCTTGCTGTTATAGCTGTGTCTGACATTGCTGCTGCTGTTGCTGTGTCTCTGTTGCAGCTGTCGCTACTACAGCTGCTGTTGTTGTTGTCGCTGCTGCTGCTACTGCTGTTGGTGCTACTGCTGCGTGTCACTCACACCTCTGGTGGAATTCGCCACGAGCGTCGTCGCCAGCAGGTTGCCTGACGTCGCTACACTGGCCGCTCACCTCCGTGCGTCAAACGTGGGGGTCAGAGCTGTCGGAAAAATCTGGCAGCATTTTCCCTGACCCAGTGGTTGTGGGAAAAATTCTGACGCCGCCACCAGGCAGGTCACTGCTGTCGGAAAAAAATCTGACAGCTTTTTCCCTGCACTGGCGCGTATGGGAGGTCTGACGGCGTAGTTAGGAACCTGAACACCACTATTGTTGTTGTTGCGTCTGCTGTGCTACGGCTCTGATACCAAAAAGGAACTTGCTAGTGCGTAGGTTAGGACAATGGCATTTTTTATGCAGTTTGCAAGAACCCATGCTTGTTGCTTAGTCTGCCCCCTCAGTCTGCTACACTAGATTCTAAGTGTGAGAGCTCTGGTTTGTTACTGAAAAGTGTGTGCGCCAGAGTTAGCGCCAGAAAGCACCTGGAATGAAGCAATGACTGATTAGGAATGAATAATGGGCAACCAACTGAGACCACTCCAAGTTCTCGCCTCAACTCAGCTCTGTGACGCTTGTTACTCAGAAAATCAGCCAACCAGAAGATCCTAGCAGTATCCTGTCTGGCAGAATATTCCTAAGTGAGACCTGCCAGGCACCAGTCAGCCCAAAACCCAGGCGTTGTCCGTTTTGCCTAAAAACTGGACCATACCAAAATAACCATGATGCGAACACAGTAATGCAATCAGAATCAGCACGAAAAATGGCTACGTGGAGTTATGGCTGCCCAAACTCAGGCGTCGGCTACACTGCTCCTGAGAGCCAACTACGACTACTGATGACGTGACAGGCAAGGGTAGCTGCTGATGGAGCTGGTCATGTGAGAGTGTAGTATCAGAATCATGAGGAGGAGAACCACACGCTTGGCTTCACGTTGACACATCCACTCTTACGAACAGTACCCCGTCGGCATCAGCGACCATCCAGTCTGTCATCTGCACAAGCATGTACACCAGCCGACAGGTCACAGTATGAGTCAATGAGGCAGTGCACAGATCAAACAACGACAGACAGCCTGCCAAATGGTAGCAGATTACTGACTGCATGTTGTTGACAATCTCTTGAATCATGCTCGAGCTCTATTTGGACTTCCATATTGACTTTTTGAGGTAGCCACAACTAGCATGGTCTTTTAGTTTCTCCACAAGGGGATACGGCAGGAGGAAACACTACTTTTAAAAGCACATTGTCAAGCCCGGAATATATGTCAACACCCTACCTGGGATTTTTTCTACAAGCACTAACTCCATCTTGACCTGCTGTTGCCATGTTGAATCGAGAATTCCTCAAAATTTACACCCAATTACGAGGTAAAATTTTGGAAGAATGGCAACATGTGAGAGACAAGAAAATGAGGTAGGTTGTAGGACAATACACACAATCGACAATGACGCCATGGATCCAAAGATAGCTGATGCATTGTTGAAGAAGTTCATGAGGTACACAGATTAAATGCAAGAGTGCGAGCGAGCGAGGTTAAAGAGGTCATCCACACGAGGGTCTCTTGTGTGAGGGAATGAGATGATCCCTTTTAGCGGTGCATTGTGTGAAAGCACACGCTGTGAGGAACACAATGTGACAGGGGGCGCTTGTGACAGTAGAGAGACAACAAGGACATGCTTGAAAGAGAAGAACGTTGAGAATGAAGTTAGAACAAGTAGGGAACAAGTGCCGGGATGTACTCTCGCCCAAATGTGCTTGGACTTCCAAGCGTGCTTGGGCTTCCAAGCCCACAAATCCAACAAACCGGTGGAACGTAGACCAACCTAGGTGTAGGCTCCCATACGCTGTTGGTTTCGTAAAGTTTTCAAAGTAATCTCTACTTGACCAACTATTTCACTACTTTAATATGATAACACAAGCGATTGCGGTATTGCTACGTCTTGAACACCTCCACTCTGCTCTTGTGGACATGCTATACCCAATGTCAGTCAAGGTGTGTATCATTGCTATGTCACACAAGGACGGGTCTCACTGTCTCTCCTCCCGGCGTAATCAACTCCCGTAGGATGGTAGGTCTCACCGAAATAACTATCTCTATGATTTATTATGATAACATGAGCATCTAAACAGAGAGGAGGGAAGGAAAGTCATCAAACTTATTGTGAATGTGTTGGGGAAAATATTGTTTCACAAGAGGAGCATGCTGTTTTGACAAAACAATGCAAAGAAATCATTGATGATGTCTAGAAGGGAGTAAAGATGGAAGGTGGACATGTGGGATGTAGTGAGGCCAAAAGTGGCGAAAGGGAAGGAGAACGATGGATGAGGGAAATGAGCAGTTGATGAAGTTTGGTAAGGGTAGGAGGGCATGGCGATGAGTTTGGAATAGGGAGAAGCATTGAGGGTACCGATAGTGAGGAGGAGGGGATGGGGGTCAAGGAGGGGACAACAGAATGATGATTTTGTTAACAAATCCGCGTGGGAGTGCGGAAGACAAGATGGGAGGAGGAGAGAGGGGAGAAGGAGATGGAAGAGGAGGGTTGTCACGAGGAGAGGTGAGAGGTGATGTTGGAGTTGAGGTGAGGGACACCTCGTCCTTTGAAGAGGAGAAGGAGGGATTGGGGGGTGAGTGAGAGATGGTGGTGGAAGAGGAAGGTAGTGACAGAAAGCTGGGTGTGGTGATGGTCAATTGGGATAAGAGGGAGAGAGGAGGAATGGTGGAGGAAAGGAAAGAAAGGATGGAGGTAGATTTAGTGGGTGTCAAGGAGTGGAGAAGTGGAGAGGGAGAGGAGAGGGGAAGAGAGGGGGAGATGAATGATGGAGGGCGGGGAAAGAGACAGGATCAGAGGAGAGGAAGCAAGCACTGGGAGGCAAATACATGACACGAATTATGACAGTAAACAAACGGACAGCACGGTGGAAAGGCAAAGGGAAAGACAAAGCATGACCATCAGCCAGGCTGGAAACCTACGCAGCAAAGATGGGAAGACAGCGTCGAAGGGAACGCAGAGACAAGTACACATGGGAGACTTGACGAAGGCCATGGGGAGCCCACAAGAGGGGAAGACAAAGACAAGACTGCCAACCATGCCCAAGATGGTGCAATAGAAGCAAAGAAGAGACACAAAGTGAAGAGGGCCACGGGTGCAGGGTAGAAGAGGTGACAGGAGGAAGAGGGGGTTAGTATAGGGTACGGAGGGTACCCAGAGGGGGGTATACGATAGGAAGTATAGAGGAGTTGCGATCAGGAGCACAGTGAAGGGAGGATAGTGGAGACATGCCGAAATGAGACATGGTGGAGAAGAGATAAAAGAGGAGAGAGCGAGAGAAAGAGAGAGAGAGAGAGGGAGAGAGAGAGAGAGAGAGAGAGAGAGAGAGAGAGAGAGAGAGAGAGAGAGAGAGAGAGAGGGGGGGGGAGAGAGAGAGAGAGAGAGAGAGAGAGCGAGAGAGAGAGAGAGAGAGAGAGAGAGCGAGAGAGAGAGAGAGAGAGAGAGAGAGCGAGAGAGAGAGAGAGAGAGAGAGAGAGCGAGAGAGAGAGAGAGAGAGAGAGAGAGCGAGAGAGAGAGAGAGAGAGAGAGAGAGCGAGAGAGAGAGAGAGAGAGAGAGAGAGCGAGAGAGAGAGAGAGAGAGAGAGAGAGAGAGAGAGAGAGAGAGAGAGAGAGAGAAAGGAAAGGAAGGGAAGATAGGAAGAGAATGGGATCAAGGAAGTGATTGAGGATAGAATGGATTGAGGGGAGAAGGACAAAGTAGAGGGAGCAAGGGAGAGGGAAAAGAGTGAGATTTCTAGTAGATTACGCATGAGGTGGCTCCTAATAATGGGTCTCACCGCACTTTGCTTTTTCCTTGTTTACATATTCTATAAAAATTGGAAAAAGAACAAGTGGACACTGATGACGATGATGTTGATGACAATGAAGGGGGGTCAAAGCTGATGAAGATGATGATGGCAATGTCGATGGCTAGGAAAATGCCGATGGTGATGGACAATGACGATGATGATGATGATAATGATGATGCGGGCAATAGCAATGACAACTCTGGCGACGATGGCAAGAGGGAAGGATTGGGCGAGAGAGGGAGGGGAATTTTTTTGAAGGGAAATTGAGAGGGGGGTGGAATGAGAGGACGGAGAGAGAGA